>SNVD02003911.1:0-18838 GCA_013180625.2 Boswellia sacra
TTCGACTACAACAACCGCTCCGGCTATATCCTCAAGCCCGAGTTCATGCGCCGCCCAGACAAAACATTCGACCCCTTCACCGAGTCCACCGTGGACGGCATCATCGCGGGCACGGTCAGCGTGCGCGTCATCTCCGGCCAGTTCCTGTCCGAGAAGCGCGGCAACACATTCGTCGAGGTGGAAATGTACGGCCTGCCCGCGGACACGGCCCGCCGGCGACGCACCAAAGTGTGCCCCTCGAACGGGATCAATCCGAGCTGGGACGACGAGCCCTTTATCTTCAAGAAGATTGTCCTGCCCGACCTGGCCAGCCTCCGAGTGGCCGCCTACGAGGAGGTGGGCAGATCCAACCGGCTCATAGGCTACCGAATTCTGCCCGTCGTCGGCCTTCGCCCCGGCTACAGGCACCTACCGCTCAGAAGCGAATCAAATCAATCACTGACCTTGCCCACGCTGTTCCTCAAAATCGAGGTCAACGACTACGTGCCCGACCGGCTGTCCGAGCTGGCCGACGCGCTAGCTAATCCCATAGCGCACCAGTCTATGGTCGACCGACGCACTAGACAGCTGGCCGTACTCAACGAGCAGAACGAGCAGGCCGACTAGAGGCCGCGCCCTCGTAGCGGCCCACACTTCATCACTGTCATCGGGGCACTCACTCGCTGGTCGGCGGCAAGCCAAGCCCGCAAATGGACTCGGCAAGAGTGAGAGAGAGAGAGAGAAAGCGCGTGCCTATGAGAGTGTGAGGTGTGTGTGTTTGTGTGGTCCGGACAGAAAAATCACTTCAGCAATACACTAGCCGCGGACGGCTGGCGATGATGGTCATTGTCGTCGCGCGAACGTTGTTGTCAGCGATGACATCTAGGGGTATTATTAGTTCTGCCTGGCTCAGTGAGTCTGTGTATAAAGCTGTGAAGTTATAGGGGCCCAAGTGCGGCCAAGCACGGGCGCACGCTTGCGCGAGATTGCTCGACGCGCCCCTTCCGCCATATCAGCGCCAGATCTTGATAACACCGTCCCGGCTCGCCGATAGGAGAAGACTCGACTCATTGATGCTTGCCAGACAGCTTATCGAATCGTGATGCGAAGCCGATGTGCCACTACAGCCGCTGCAGTTTACGGCCGCATTCGACTTGCTCTGACGTTGGTGTTGCTGATGCTGATGATGATGATGATGTTGATATTGTTGCTGTTGTTGTTGTTGTTGCTGTTGTTGTTGATGTTGATGTTGATTTTGCTGCACTTGGGCTGCATGTCCGCGCTGTGGATGAGACTCTTCGTTAGCTGTGGGCAGCTTATCAGTCTCCTGGATAACCTGTATACCATCAACTAGCTTAGTCTGATAATAAACGTTGTTAAGTGCCGGCTGGCCCGACGCGCTGCCAATGGTGTGAACCTCGTCAACCTGACTTGAGGATGACTTAGAGCCCGAGGTGGACGTCTTCTTGGCTGTCGTGGAGTCGGTGACAGCATTGGCCGCGGACAGTTTGTTGTAGCTATTGAACGCTGGCCGACTCACAACATAGGACTTGTGTGGATTGTTGAGGTCCCAGAAACGGATCTTCATGTCGTCACCAGCTGTGATGACACTGTTCGACTCGCGACTGCTGTCCACAATCATAGAAAGTACACTGTGATGAGACGAGTGGCGCGACGACAAACAAGGCGCCGGACTAGCCCACAGGGTTTTGGTGCGTGAAGCCGACTCGCAGTCCCACGCGGACACCTCGTTGTTGCCATCCACCGAGCAATAGATCTCGTCGTTACAAATCATTATCAGTCTGATGCGCTTCTTCATCTTGTCCTGGAACAGCGGGTAGCTCATGGAGGTGGCACGAATGTAGAAGCGCAAGTCGAACATGGAAATCACACTGGACGAAGTGCCGCACGCGATGCAGTGCTCGTTGCCGTCGAGACAGGTGATGAGGCCCGCGCTGCCGTCCATTTTGAGATTCCACACGTCCATTGTGGTAGGCAGGCGCAGGTCGAAGCCGCGGATGTTGGAGCTGGTCGAGCAGGTGGCGTAAGTATAGGGCGAGAGGGAGATGAGGTCGGTGACGAGTTCGGGCTCGGTGAAGTTGGAATTAAAATTCACGGTCTTGATGAGGCGCGACTGCGAGGAGGCCGAGTACAATTGGATGGAGTGAAGGTTATTGCTTTCGGTGAGCGCCAACAGAGTGTCTGTGCCCACACAGGCGGACATCGTGACGAAGGCGCCCGCATCGGGCGACACGAAGGTCTGTTTGGACCTGAACAATACCTGCGGCCGAGTGGAGACTCCAGTGCTATCCCAGAATTTGATGGTGGCGTCACTGGAGCAAGAAATAAAATGCGACGAGCCGGGAACCACAATCAGCTTGTTCACGGCTGCTTTGTGTTCCTGTAGGTGGGCAAGTAGAATTCCACGCGGTCTTGTTACTCGATTGAGGCTCGCCGACGATGACATGAGCATTCGCGAGTCCACATTCTGAAGATTACTCGGCTGCACAAAGGCATCCTGGCGGCGAATACTTATGTTGGGCTCGATTTGCTTACTCGACGACGTGCGCTTATTCCTGTGAATCCGTCTCAGAATGGACTCAAACTCGATGAGCCGGTCTTCACTGAATCGATCAATGTTGGAGAGGAGCTCCTCGCTGTCAGTTGGTGCCCGCTCGCCGCTAGCGTCCGTCTCGGTCCCAAGCGGATCGGCAGCTCCTCTGCCTCCCGCTGCCGCTGTGACGGCGGCGGCGGCCAACATCTCACTGGGACTTATCATGTTGTCCGTCAGCGTGTCATAGTCTTGCGACTCACTCTCACTATTAGTTCGATGCGATGGATTACTGGCGACCGCTGTCAGAGCTGCTGACTGGTTGTAGCGCTTCTTGCCGCGCACTTCTTTGCGTCGCGTTATTGTGTAGAAGATCTCGTCAATGTCATCATCGCCATTGAGTATGGACTCGATTACGTTGCGCGGGAGTGGATTCTGCAGCGAGTCGAGCAGAACGGACTCGTCGTGCAGACTGTGCACGTCCGGGTAGAGGTGCAGCTTGATAGCAGGCAGAATTCGCTGGTTGAACTCGTCCTCAGAGAACTGCTCGGCCCGGGACAGGACGAGCACGAAATTTATCACAGCGTTGCGTATCCACTTGTTTGGGAACGACAGGAAGAGGACAGCATCATTGAACAGCTCGTAGATCACCTCTTTGGTGAGTAATCCGGCCCGCGTCATCAATGTGATTGCATTCAAACATTTGTATATGACAATCTCCTCGCTATCGGCCAGGCCCCTCTGCATCAATGGCTTCACCACGGGCGCGTAAAAGGGACCCAAACTGGAGCTTATGCTGCTGATGTTGTCGAAGAAGGCGGCGCGAAGCCGAAAATCGCTCTTGTCGTTGAGGAAAGTAATTATGTGACTCAAGATTACCTCGTCGGTGCGTTCGCGCCCAAAGAAGTCACACAATTTGGAGATGTTGTAGTTGAGCACAGCTCGGCGCACGTGATTGTTGGGATCCACCAGCAGTTGGCCCACGATGGCCCCAAAGGCTTCCTGCAGAGTATTGAGACGAACACTGCTGGAGTCGTTCTCATCGTCGTCAGGGTTTAAAAAACGGCAAGCAGTTTCAGTGAGGTCGCTGACATTGGAGGCGAGCGCTATGCGCACCAGTGAGGAAGGGTCATAGGCGAGTGGCAACAAACTGGGCAGAATGTAATCGATGAATACATTAGCGTCACCTGTCTGCAGTTGCTTTACATGCTTGAGCGCCTCATTGAGCGACGACACACAGAGGGCACGCACTCGGGACTCCTTGGACTTGGCGAGCAGTTGAATTATGTAAGGTAATAATCTGTCGATAGTATACTCTGACATGACACTCGAGGACTCGATCAGGCGCACACAAAGTCTGAGGCCGACCAGTTTTGCGTCGGTACTATCTAGCGACCGAAGAGTGGAGGTGGCAAGTATGAGGGGCAGCAAGAGGCCGTGTTCGTCTTCCGTGATGATTTCGTCCATCAGCTTGTCAAGATCCTTCTCAAGTGTAAGAATCTTCATGTCAGGTTTGACGGGGATCAAGCGCGAGAAGTAATCGTAGAGCGTTCGGAAGTAGGCGGGGAAGAGGCTGGGCACAAGTTGGTCGAGGTGATAGCTGGCCGACTTGCGGCGCGTGGGATCGAGATCAATTAGATTCAAGATGAGCTGACGGATGCGGTGATCCGCTATGCCCTCCTCGATGAACTTGGTGGGATCATACTGGTTGTTCTTGTACATGAGTATTTGTCCGAGGTCAAAGATGGAACTATTTGGGGTGTCATCGGAGAACAATTCGGCAAGCACGCAGCCCAAGCTGAATAGATCCATTTGGGCCGTTAGCTGACTGTTATGTTCCTGCAATGCTGTATGCGTATGCTGTTGCGCCGATTGTTGCTTGGCCATCGCCTGAGCGGCTGCTTGCATGGTGGTACTTAGTGCATTGGCATTCGTCACAGGAATTGGAACTGCTGGTGAGACCGATTGTGGCGTACCTTTAGCCACGGCAACTGTGGCCACCTCAACATTAGACATCGAGTCGGTGTCCGAGCCTATGGCCAGATTTGGGGGTTCTACGAAACGTTCAGGAGCCATGTTACAACAATGTCGCCTAGACGTGTCAAAGAAGTAGGAAAAGTCCGAGGGATTGTTTGCAGGCAAGACGACTGGCTTGTAGGAGGCAAAATCGGCCAGCGCCACCCAAAGGAATGATGTGACTAGAACGTTCTCCGACTTGATATCACCATGATAAATTGATTGCCTATGTAGAGACTGAATACAGCGCAGCAGTTGATAGGCCAGCCAGCGTTTCTCGATGGATGTCAAGAAGGGTCGCGTGGAGAGGCGATCGTAGAGGTTGTACTTGATAAATTGTCTGAGTACGATAGCACACTTATCGTTGACTAGGCAGGTGATGAAGGGCAAAGCACTCAGCTCACCGCTCCGCCCAACTGTGTCTCTGATCTGCTCAATTCGAGCCTTGTGCTCGTGTATCGGTATGGACGGGTCGTTGATGGCGTACACCTTGGCCACACAGTAGCCAACCTCGTGGTGCTTTACACGCGCCACCTTCATAAACCTGGTCGAGCCCAGACTTGTATCTAGTGTCATGTCATTACAATAGTCAACTAAGTAGTACTCAACAGGGTATATTTGACCCAGTGTTGTTACTTGATTGCCCATGATGAGCGCGATGTTGTTCCAGATTTGTCGTGGAAGATTTTGCAGCTCCTGGAGAGTGTGAACACTGTGTGCAATAGAGAGCTAGTGTTGTTTTCTCGCTTAGATCATTGAGTCATCGAGCAGATTGAATGGTGTCCATCGTAACGTCGATTTGGTGTGACTGTCATGCACGGACTTGAAGGGGTGTCGTCAATCATGCTATTCATTTCAGTGATAACACAGGCTCATGGTGGCTGGATACTTGTAGTTAGCACCGGGTGGATCCAAAGTGTAAGTGTCTCCGGAATAACAGCAAAGATTTAAGAGCTACAACTTGGCTAAGAGTCTTGGATATAGAAATCTGATGAAAGATTTGTTCGCGGAGGAATGTGGCGAAAACTGGAGAACACATGACCGAGAATTTTGTAAACACTCGCGGATTTCATGCGCCTCGATCGCGAGCGCACTCTCGTGGCGGCTGTTTGTGGCCTTGGGGAGCAGTTACCTGTTCTATCGCGTGTCCGTGTCATTAATGACCTTTTGCCTATTTGGCTAATCAACTTTGATTCATCTCAGTGATCGAAATCGCGGCGCAGTGCCGATCTCGCGACCCAGTTGGTCGTGGGAAATGAAGGCTGACAAGCAGCGGAACTCCCGGCGGACACAGGCGAGACCACAGCAGGGCTAGGCCAAAGCCACATCGTCATGACGGTTGATGACGAGTTTGGCTGCGCCAGCCTCGGCATGAAAGGTTTGTGTTTGTATTTAACTGTGACATGGGTCGAGCCATAGACGACATCAAGGAGACTTGGTGAATAGAGTGATAGAAGACAAGTGGCGCCAAGATGGCCTACTCGAACCCAAGAACTGTTCTGGGCTATCTGCTCGTGGTCGCACTAACTGCGTGCCTTCAACTAAGCAAAACGACGTGCGCCGATGAAAGAAACCAGGAATTCCCTCTACTTTGGTCTAGTGTCTTGTCCGACTTGGAAAAGTCCTACCATGTGCTCTACCAGCTTGAGACGGCCCAGTCCGAGGAGGTGAGTAGATCGTCGCCATGACTGTGGCGCATTTCTCGATTCCAAACCAGAACCAAGGCAGCTGACCAACCGTCGGAACTGTCCTCTCATGATCACGAACACAGATTCTCACTCTAGAGGAGTGGGCCGACTACGAGCGCCACCTCTTCCGACTGGACTTGATAGCCGGCCTGACGCGCACCTCCTACCTGATGAATGGCAACACGGGCGAGGTGTTTCGCTACAAGCCCTACGTCTGCCAGCTGCTCGCCGAGAACGCCACCGACCTGGACGTGTTCGCCAAGCTCTTCATTGGCTATCCCTGGAACCCGGAGTCGAGCTCGCCCTACAGGGTGGCCAACAACAACAGTGGCAACACTGGCGGCGCCCAGTTCGCCCCCATGGTGGCCTATGGACTGGGGCCGCTGTGGTTGCGAGCGAAGGCGGACGCGGTCTCGATCAAGCTGTGGCCGTCGGGGGCGGACGAGCGCGAGCACGAGTTTGCCGACGAGTTCGACGAGTTCGAGGTGAGCCTGAGGCCGAAGTTGATCGCCGACCAGGTGGCCACCAAGTTGCGCTTCTTCTTCCCCCGGGGGTCGCAGCACTTCGTGGACTCCATCGACTGGATCGTGGAGCCGACGGGCGGCGACTTCCACTCGGCCGACGAGCACTCGGTGGAGGCGCGCCTGAAGGTGTTGCAGGTGGACTACCAGGCGCCATCTAGCGCAGTGTTCAAGCTGCCCGTGGGCTACGGCTGCGCTCGGAGGCGCGAGCCAGACGGCGAGTCGCAGCCCGACGTTGGCCTGGAGCTGCTCCACCAGGGCTCGCCCAATCAGGCCACCCTCGAGGTGTTGTTCAGTCAGCCCCACGACGACCTGTTGCACTCGTGGTCCAGTCAGCGCTACTCGATGCGCTGGTTGCGCTACTCGCGCCAGCGCGTCGACGACGTCGCCAAGACCGAGAGCTTCTACTCCACTCAGACGCACACGCGCTCAGCCCGCGACGGCGGCAAACTCAAGCGCATCCGACACGTCTGGTGGGCGCCCGACAGCAGCCGCGGCCTGGCGACTCTCTACGAGATCGACGAGTCGCGAGGCAGCTGCCAGGTGACTCACTGCGACGTGCGCGACCAGCTGATGCTCGGCTACCTCGACTCCGAGCAGCTGGCGCCCGGCAACCCCAACATCAAGCCCATGGTGCTGAGCGCCGACCAGGTGGCGTTGCTGTTCGCCGACAGCGCCGACTACCATCTCGTCGACGGCGGCCGGCCGCTGGTGGCGCTCGACGACACCGCCGACGCCCAGGCCTACCGCGACCGTTACTACGAGAAGCGCGTCGACGGCTTCAAGCTCACAACCGACGGCGTGGTCACCTGGGACGGGCCCGTGTCCATTGTGAAGCGCATCAGCAGCAACTCGCTGAGCTCTCGCAATTTAAGCGAAGTTGGTGCGGCCGCTGGCGGCGCCGCCCGGCTCACGCTGTTTAAGGACTACCAGGTGCAGGTGACGCTGCTTTTCTATGGACGCAAGATGGACAGGCTCATGTACAAGATCGTGATGGAGCTGCTGGGCAGCCACGAGGTCAGTCTGGCCTATGCGCACGAGCAGCTGGACGTGTCCGCGTGCGTGGCGGACCGCGAGCGCGACCTCGAGCAGGTGAGCATCAAGTACCCGCTGGAGCGCGTCGAGCTGGCTAAACAGCTCGAGACCAAGACCGACACCATCAAGTCGGCCCTCTTTGGCTCGCTCTTCGAGGGCCCCGACGACCGCGAGCGCTTCATATCGCCCCTCCAGCTGAGCAACGTGCGGCTCGCCCTCGACCCCTTCAGTCTGCAGCTCCAGCTGGACGTGCTCGAGCTGCCCCTGACGCACCTATTCGAGCTCACGCTCGATCTGGCGCTCGAGCCGCGCGACTCGTCCTCGGCGGCCGCCAAGGACGCGCTCCTCCAGACGAGCGCCTCGGACGCCGACCATTGCGCCGCCCACTGCGAACACTACAACTGCCGCCGCTTCGCCTACGCCTGGGAGACGCGCGCCTGCACCGTCGACCTGGCCGGCGACGATGAGCTCGTCCGCCAGGTGGCTCGCGACGGCTCGCACCTGTACACCTACTTCGAGCGCCGCAAACGCGCGCCCTCGCGCCAGGCGACCAGTGGCGCGCTCGACACTCGGCCCCATCTCAGCGCGCCCATGATCGTCGAGCACCTGGAAGAGCTGGTGAGTACGGCCAGCCGCTCGGCCACCACGGCCGACCGGGGCGGCACGTCGGCCGTGGAGAACCCGCTCGTTCTGCGCCTCAAGCTGAGGCCCGACTTGAGTCTGACGCCCGACGACCAGGAGGAGGCCGCGCGCCGCCGGCGAGTCAACTCGGTCACACTGGTGCCCTCGTTGTTGCGCCGCCAGCTCGACTCCATGAACGAGTTCGTGCGCGAGGCCAGCGCCCTGGAGGACGCGCCCGCCAACGCCACTCAAGTGGACGAGTTGCGCCTACTCAAGGGCCGGATGCAGCCGCAGTTCGTGGAGCTCTTCGAGAACCGCGTCTTCGTTCCGCTCCAGGTGCGGCCGAACGAGTCCGAGTTCGAGCGCACCACCTACGAGCAGTGCGAGCAGCTCTGCAACGTCCACAACTGTCGCTCCTTCGTCTACTGTGCCCGCGACGAGACCTGTCAGCTCTCGCAGGCCCACGACGACAAGGTTCTGGGCCGGCTAAGCCACGCGGTGCCCACCAACCAGCAGTGCAACCTCTACACGCTCGACTATCTGTCCAAGTTCGAGCCCTATGGGCGCGTCGTGCAGCCTCTGGAGTCGCGCGCCACCATCGTGAGCGCCTCGCCGCGCGTCTGCGCCAACGTCTGCATGGACATCCGGGCCTTCGCCTGTCAGGGCTTCTACTTTTGTGAGAAGCCCGCCAAGGCCAACTCGGCCGCCACCACCGCCTACGTGTGTCACCTGCTCGACCGGCACGTGCGCAGCTTCTCGCAAGCCGAGCGCCAGCAAAACTTCGACTTTGTCAACTCGCTCGCCGGCGACGCCCGACCAGATCCGCTCCAGCTGGGCCATTGCTCGCTCTACTCGCGCTCTTATCTCGCCCAGTTCGACAAGTTTCGCGGCCGGAAGTTGGTGCTGCCCGCGAAGAGGCAAATCGGCGACGTGCTCACAATCCAGAGTTCCGACAGTGTGGACGAGTGCGCCAGGCGGTGCGCCGAGATCGGCTGTCTGGCCTTCGACTCGTGCGCGGGCGTCCGAGGGCGCTCGAATGGCGCCCTCGGAGCAATCCAGTGTCAGCTCTTCGTCAAGGGCGTGCGCCGCAATCAGGTGGAGTCCGACTCGCGCTGCTCCACTTTTGTGCTCTCCGACAGGTCGCAGTTCAACGCGGCCAAGTCGAAGGCGATCATCAGCCAACAGAAGCCTCGACCGGAAGGCGCCGGCAACCAGACGCAAGAGTCCGAGCCCGACCAACGCGCCGATATAGGCGGCACCGATGGCGCACACTCGAGAGTCGTCCTCAACGAGGAGCTTGCCGAGCAGGAGAAATACGATCCAGTCGAGCAGGAGCTCGAGCTGCTCGACGCCCAATTTCGACCCTGGAAACCGGTCGATTTAGCCCAGCAGTACGTCAGATCCTCTCATTGGCTGGCTCGCATGTTCTCACTGGTGGTCGGCGTCTCGCTGGGCGCCGCTCTCATTGGCATCTGGAACGAGGCCTACGCGCGCAACTGGATCGAGCGAGCGAAAAACTGGCGTCCTTTTGAATCTTGAGCTGCGATCAATACAGTGTTACCTCCGCCAACTCGCCCACTTTCCACTTGAGCTCTCGCGAGAGCCACTAGATAGTTAGCTCTGAACTAGAATATTTAGCGCAGACTTGAGAGGCGCTCGTGAATCTATTAGCGCTTAATTGTATTTGCGTTCAAATTTTCAAGTTCAACGCTCGTTCGAACTATGGCGGCCCGAAGATCCTTAGCTCATTCTCTCAATCTTGCTCTCTCACAAATAATGATCAATCAGAGCTCCAGCATGAGCAGGAGCTGAGTCACAGGCAGTCGGCTGTCCGCCGTCTGGCTCGCATATCTCCCATCCCATAAGAACCAGTGCAGTTGCGACTTGTAAGTTGAAGCACTTGATTTGGTTAGTCTAACCTCTTGCAATAGCTCAAACTAGGCAGCCGAAGCAATGAGAGAAGGTACTTTTGATATCTCAAGAGCTAGGCGCTCAAGGCAGCACTCAATGATCCCTTCCCTCTCAACGCTGCGCTTGACACGCTTGGCACCGCGCTCTCCATAGACTTCTCAGAGGCGCGAGATCGAGACTCCGGGCGTCCGGTGTCGTGTAACAGTGTCGGTGCTCAAACTAATCATTCCATCTGACTGCACTTAAGTTCCATAGAGAATCAAAGTAATATCGTTTCCCTTTAACTTTATTGATTCAAACGGTAGTTTCACGCGGAACGCGTAAGTCGTCTAAATTGGAACTATGACACTGTAGATCCACAATCTTTTCATAATTCAATTAGAGCACCTGAATGTCATTGTTGGGGCCCGAGACAGACACCTGGCCTTGTGTTATGACCGGAAGAAGTCAATGATTGTCTGTGCGCGCAATCAGGCCCGCTTGACAGGCCAGCAGTAGCATGAGAGTGAGCGAGCCCAGGCCGGCCACAATCACCAGCAGCGCGGCCTTGCCCGTCGTCAGACAGCTGATCGGCCGCGACTGACCCGTCAAGATCGACCGGGGCCGCCTCTCGTCCGCGAGCCCGTGGGCGTCGCGCTCCTGCGCCGGAATCACCTGTTCAACGCTCGGGTCGCCCGCATCCGACTCGGCCATGTCCGTGATGTCGCTCACATACAGACCCGAGTAGACGTCGAAACTGAGCCCCGCGGGCTTGTTGCTCGCCGCTGCCACGCCCACCTGCTCGCCCGGCCCCGGGCTCGCCTCGAGCTGCTGGTGGCCCTCGACGAAGCGTTTGCGTCGCGGGCCGCCCGTGGGCCTGTTGGAGAGCGCGAGCTCCGCCGGAGTAATGGCGCCCCCGGTGGCGGCCGTGGGTGTGACGCTCGAGGCGCTGGCGCTCTGGTCGCAGGTGACCGGCTCGCAGGCGCCGTTGTTGATGCAGAGGCGCACATTGCACTGGTAGTAGACCGACGAGGTGTGGGGGAACTTGTGCGCCTTGAAGGCGACGGTGGCGCGCGTGCTGTTGTTCTCGTAGTCGAACTTGGGCATTATGGACTCGTCCGCCGGGCAGCCGTTCTCGTCCAGCAGCAGCTGCTCGGCCTTGTTGAGTCCGTCGCGCACCACACAGTTGGTCACGCGCATGCCGTACATATCCTGCCGGTCGATCTCGATCACCATCACCAGCTTGTCGCCCACGCGCACCGACTCGGCCACGTTGTCCTGGTCGATGCGATAGATCTTCATCGTGCACATGGGCATCGAGGCGGTCGCCAGCAGCGGCGCCGTCGACGACTGGGGCCCGTTCTGCATCTGGAATGCAGCACTGCGCGCGGGTATCGGGCACATAGCTTGGAAGTTAGCCTCACAACTGTGTACACGAGTGACGTAATGGGCGCGCGGCAGACGACACTTACCTGACGTTGAACTGAGTGTTCGCGATGGTGCGCTCGCGCGTCTGGTACTTGCAGCGAACGTGGTAGCCCTTGCCTCGGTTCGTCATCAGGCGCATGTGCGGCTGCACCACAATCGTGTTGAAGTACTCGATGCCGTCGTCCACCTCGGCCGACAGAGTGCCGCAAGTCTTGAGCGGCAACCGAAAGGTCATGTTGGTGGCCGACCGGAACTCGGACATACAGCCGGCGCTGTCGGCGGCGTCTCGGGCGTAGAGCATCCCGTTGAAGGGATGGTTGGTGTTCACCTGGAGCAGGATGGCGTCGCTCTGGCAAACTACCTGCATCTCAGCCACCACATTGTCCTGTTGGTGTTGCTGTCGCGCCGAGCGCGACAGCGCCGACGACACAGTGGGCGGAGTTCGAGGCGCTGGTGGCGCCAACGAAGGTTGCCGTGTTGGGATCAGCCGTCCTGGAGAACAGACACTCACGATCGACAGTTAGCTTGCAAGGTTTCGGATGCATTGATGACCGGCTGATTCCGTTTCCGATCGTATAAACTTACTCGTTCGCCGATAGATTTGCGCCGAGCCAAATTCACTACAAAAGCTCAGCAGCTGGATGGCAACCAGAGCCAGACAGACGATGGAGATAAACTTATGCTTGCGCTCGAGCCACATCGCGCTCGAGACTTGCCGCTCTTTTGCCGCCTTACTATCATTTCTTGTCTTCGGATTGACATCCATTCCGGCCACTCTGATTGTTTGCAATCCGAGAGAGATATGATTTTGCTAGTCTTGGCCCAGAACGCCGACTAAAAACCGGCCTCTACTCATATGAGTTGCTCATTCGCACTCTCACTTCACGAAGAGTGAGAGTCCTGGCCACAAGGGTGTCCAGAAGTCGAGTCGCCCAGGCTTTCAGAGTTCCCGTTGACACATTGATCGCAGGGTTGGACTGATCTCGAACAGCAAACAGTCGTGGACCAGTCATTGTCACGATATTCGCGCATTTTGTCGCCTCGATATCAGCCAGCAAAGTGGTCCACTGGCTCGCGTGTCAACTCAAGCGCACAGGCGCTGTCCACTGCTTCCCGCCTAGGGGGCTATCTGCTTTCTGTCTCGTCCTTGCGGATCATCAACTCGCTCTCAACCCACTCCCACCGGCGCTGATCTTCGTGCGTGTTGGAATGAGGAAGTCTAAAAGAGCAAACCACTCACTGAAGAGCACCAGACCCACTGGCACAGTCTACGGTAGCGCACAAGATACTGCGTCTCCTCTGCTTAGACTAACTACAATCGTAGGTGAATGAGCGGTCAAACGGTCAGACGGGGTGAATTCTCTGGCTTGGATCAAGCGCGAAAGCGAATCATGGCGCTTGAGATAAACGCTCGCAGCACTGCTGACGTAAGCCTTCCGCAGGTATGAATAATTAACGACCTGATAGCTCCAAGTTAGGTGACTAGATCTCAAATGCGAGAGGTAGTAGTTTCAGTCCTTCATTCAGACCATTTTGTCGGGTCGGACAAAGTCATCTCAAGATAAGTGCACGCCGGCTAGAAAAGTCAACCATGATAAACTAGTGGAGGTCAATATGAAATTTGCCCGATAGAGATGTTATGATGAGTTTTCGGAAACATTTTGTTTGGTTGCGACTCGGATGCACTAAGAGTGTTTATTGTGTGAGCTTTCGACAAACCATCCGATTTCGAGGGCGACTTGTTTGTGATGAATATATGAACGCTCCGAGAGCAGTCCTGTTGGTGATACTAGAGAATCACAGACTCAAACAATCATGCTCATCGGTATAATGAATCGAACCCATTGATGAAATCTAAGCTGTTGCCAAAGCTCCACACCTAACTATCGTCTTGATAGCCAACAATTAATGACATGCAAGACACATGTCATTGCGTGTTGGCATCCACGTAGACGCGCCGCGAATGAGATGTGGTGGTCGAGGTGGTGGTTATTGCAGAACTTAACGAGCTGTTATCACTGTATACACCATTAATACTTCCATTAACAGATACTGTTCGAGTACTAGTGACTGTTGTCGGCGGATTGCTGGGCGTGGGGTGTTGAGCTTGATAATGGTCTGTGGGAGTTGCTTGACGGCGCTGAGATCTTGTTGTGGGTCTTTGTTGCTCTCTAAGTAGTGGTGTAGACTCGGTCGCGGCATTCGAGTGATAACTTCCGTGCCTCGTTTGCTCGCTTTCGGATTCTGTATCACTTATGTCGCTCATGCCAGAGACGCGTACCTTGCCCTTGCAGACTGGACATATGCGCCGAGATTTAGTCAGCCACGGATCGATGCAACGCAAATGATAGCCGTGACGACAGGGTAGTACTCGAAGCTTCTCACCGTCGACATATTCTTCCAAGCAGATGGCGCAGGTATCGTACTGGCTTCCTTTTGTGTAGATGGTTGTCAAGAGTTGCTTCAGTTGACGATTTGTGAGTCGATGTCTCTGCAGCTTTCGTCTGTCGCGAGCGCATTTGATGATCTGGAAGACAAGAAAAGAAACCATGAGGAATAAGCAAAGAATGATGGCTATAGCGAAGGGTAATAGGTAAGCGTTGAGCGGTATTCGGGGTAAAATGAGTGCTGTGTAGCCCTTGTCAGCAAGATAGTTTTCTTTGATGTCTTCGCCATCAATGTTCGATATCAGCACCGCGGGTATATATAGATTGTACTGAATTATTGATCCAGTTGCAGATTTAGCCTGTGCTTGGTTGTCTGTTAAGATTGCATTTTGAGACTGTTGCGGTATTTGTGCTTGTATTTGTTGCGTGAACTGGAGTGGCAGTTTGGGTGTGGTATTAAACGCCTTGTCTGGGTCCACGCTATAAATAATGATTGCTTTGAAACCTGCCTTGGCGGCATTGCGAACCTTGGTTTCGAATGTACATGGATATCGCCGCGCTAGAACAAACCAGGTTTCTTGCGGGTTGGGTGAACTTTTGATCTCGGAGCAGGCGTCTTCTGGTTCAGCTAGCACGACTTTTCCGGGAGTGTCCTCAAGGAATGTAATAAACCCAAATGATAGCTCAGCGTTGTCGAATATTTCAGTAGTCCTGTTGGCTGGTGAGATGATTACAATATCCGCCCTAGCGTTCTGGATGAGCTGGGCCAAGTATAGGATGGCGAAGAAGGATAGGATCGATAGAGTTGTTTTGCACCGGTGATTACAGGTTGAATTGACTAAGTTGTGACCTTTGTTGACTTTGTTTCTCGCCTCTATCAGATGCCGAGACTGTCTAGTGGTTTCGTCTAAGACACTATTTTGAGTTGAGGGATGGGGAGCCGCTAGGTTTTCCTCATCGTCCTCATCGGCTGCCAAGAGCTTGCGAGCGGGTGTATTGTTTAGTCGCATTATTATGGTAGCCGGGTATAGATATATGTATGTATCTGGTGATATGAGTTCTATTTTGTGAGCGGTCCTGAGTGAACAAAATATCGCTATGTAAGTCAAATAGTGGCTTGTTTGAGTGAAAATAAGCGTCCTAATATCGAGACGTTCTTGACTTATGGGGATTTGAATGAGGCTGGTGGAGTTGGGTGTGATAGTTGGTATATTTCGAAGGTAGAAACAACAACCCTGTTCTTCTTGCTATGTTTCGAATGCTGTTGTCGTTGTGGGCGATCAAAGTGGTGTAGAAAAGTGCTGCGTAAGTGTAGTGAGAGTATGTGGCCGGCAATAGTTGCAGTGGCCGTTGTTTACTCACAAAACAGTTCGACCACCGTGATCGTAGTCGTGGTGTCTGATCTAATGGTCGGATTTGTGATCCTGTCGCCGGGAGAGTCTCTGTGTCTTGCTCTCGCTCTCTTTTTCGACTCAGACTCAATCGAAGCAGATGCTCCACTCTCTCAACGTTAGTCTCTACGTGACTCTCTTCTCCTTTTCCAAATTGCCTTCCAATTTGTCCGATCGAATCGCAACGTCGAGGCTCGTCGTCACCAATCATTCGCCATTTATCGCATTTCGGCCATTCAAAGCCAAGGCTCGCCAATCTCCATTGTGTTGCAGGCACAAGCGCAGCGAGCGGCCCAACGAGAGCGAAAGCGACACAACAATAACAAATCCTGAGCACAGGCTTGCCAGAGTCGCGGCGCGCGGGGGCCGCAGCGAGGGGTCGCCAGTGGGTCGCGAAACGAGTGCTCGACGCGCGAAGTAGCTGGTCGTTGGCAAGCTCATCGAACACTCATTGGCGCCCACCTGCACGCCCCCTCGCGCACGCGGACACACCCACTCCCAGTCCACCTGACTCCCACCCCCCACCTGGAATGAGTCATCAGATTACACGAGCGCACGACCTCCAGCAAACTCGGAACTGATCATCGCGCACTCGCCGCGACTGTTGGATGACGTAACGTCGATTTTAAATAAATAAATAACGCATAAATGAAGCGACAGGTGTGTACGGGCCTGTGTGAGCGTGGGTCAGCGTCTGCTTGTGCGTTTGCGTGTCCGTGTGATCGAAGGAGTGCACTAGTTATCAGGTGCCTCGTCTTCCTGGCCGTCTGATTGGCGCTGGTGCTGGTGCTGCTGCAGTGAGCCGTGTCGTCGTGTTGGTCACCATTTTGGGCAGCGGCGGGCGCTCGCCGAGCTACCATCTCGTCGATGATCTCTCGAGAGCTCGGATCTCCTCGTCGGCATCGCGTGCCACCGCCTGGTCTTCCGTCCTCCCCCGTCGGCCGTCCGCTCGCGGCGCCCTCGAGCGACTTTTTCTCCGACGGATGTGGCGCCTCCTCACTCGGCCGTCCGTCCTGTTCCACCGACTGCTGATCGCCGACCCCCGGCGGCTCCTCGTCGGCCGCCGGCGCTCGCCTTTCGTTCGGCTGCTCTTCCGCCCGCTCGTCCGATTCGCCCGCATCACTGCTCCTTGGCGAGCCCTCCACTTCCGGTCCCTTGAGTTGCTCCTCATTTGAGCTCTCAGTCGCCAGCCCATCGGACTCGCCGCTGGTCTCCTCCATCGGAAGTCGCTCACCATAGGCGCTGTCGATGGGCGAGGCGGGCGACTGCTCCGAGCTGGTGGTGTCCGCCTCCGACTGAGTCGACTCGCTGACCGCCGGGCTCTCGTCGGGCTGTGTGTCGCTCCTGTGAATGACTGACTGCGACTGCTGGGGCTCGTCCTCGCTCTCCTCCGACTGGCTCTGCACCTCCGCGTCCGCCCTCGCCGTCTGGTCGACCTCTTGTCCCGCAACGCCGGCCACCAGGAGGCGCGCGAGACCCCGCCGAGCTCGAGGCCCGTCTGAGCTGTCCGCCTGCAGCGACTCCTCCTCGTCGCCGGGCGCCACAGCGCTCACCTCGGCCACCGCCGTCCCGCCCCCCAGTGCCTGTTGGTGGGCGTGGACGCGGTGGGTGTGTGCACTCGTCTCGATGGCGTCCTCGGGGCCGTACTTGATGGGCGCGGGGATGCTCTTCCGGGCGAGACTCTCGCGTGCGCGCTGCTCGCGAGCCCCCGACTGGGGCGCCTCGAACTGGTTCTCGGTCTCTTGGAGTCGAGCCGCTTGCTCAGACGCGTATTGCGCATCGAACTGGCCACCAGTCGTCTCGGCGAGCGGCGCACTCGAGTGGCGCTCGAGTCGGCCGTCGCCCGGACTGCCCGCATGTGCATCATCGAACTGGGCGCCCAGAGGCACCATTCCGATGCCACTTCCGGCCGTTAGGGCGGCCAAAGTTCCGTCCTCGGGGCCGGCGGCGTCGCTCTCGCCGAGCATTCCCGCCACGCCCTCGGGCGCCTCGGCCGGCTCGCCGTCGCCGATGGTGGTGGGCGTCTGCGACAGGTCGCGGGCCACTTTCATCAGCTGCTCCTTTGTGGTGTAGAGTTTGAGTCGGTCCAGGATATTGGCCACTCGCTCGTCCATTGGCCGACTGGCTGCCGACCGGCGCGGCGCCTCCGTCGTGCTGGTTTCCGGCTTGGCGTCCGGCTGCGCACCTGAGGCGCTGGTTCGCCTCCCGCCCGCACGCTGGCGTGTGCGGGTCGAGTTGAGTGCGGCCGCATCGTTGGTTCTGGGCGCCGGGGCCCTGGTCGCCGGCGCCGGACTGGCGGTGGTGTTGAGGCCCTCCGACGCGGCGGAAGTGCGCCCGTAGTCGTGGAGGCGTGGCGAGTGGCGCGCAAGCTGATCGTCGCCGGCCAGGTCCAGGCTGGGCTGGTCTTCGTCGAACACGAACACCGGCTCCTCTCGGGCGCCCTCGGGTATTTCGGCCGAAGTGCGCAGGCCCCTCGATGAGCGGCGGCGTGCGGATTGGTCGGCATCGGTGGGCTCCTTTCGGACATGAGCTCGTTGATTGGCTGGTGTCACTCGAGTGCCGTCCATCAGCTCCATCAGCTGGCGGTGTGCAGATAAACCGCTCGGAGCGGCGATAGAGTTCGGTTGTTGCTTCGGTTGTTGTTGTTGTTGATGTTGCTGTTGTTGTTGCTGTTGTTGTTGCTGTTGTTGTTGCTGTTGCTGCTGTTGCTGTTGCTGTTGCATGCGGTCGATCATTTCGGCGCCGAGCATGAGCTTGATGGCTGGCTGTCGGCCTGAATCAGTGACATCGCCGGCGCTCATCATGTCCACCATGGCCTCCTCGCTCATCACCATGGCAGGAATGCCGCCCTGCTCGCTGATTGCACTCATCACGGCCTCGCGCACACTTCCCGCCCGCCTCTCGGTCTTGGCCGTTTGCCGTTCGCCTTCCTTCCGGTGGGCAAGCTCAACAGGTGCAGCCTTCGATTCTGTCGATTTGGTCTCCAGTGACCCGTATTGCGAGGGCGGCTCGTCGACCGGACGCGGGAAGCCAATCGTGAGCCGGGCGCCCCCGGGCCTGGCCTCTGGCTGCTGCTCGCTGGCCTCACCGCTCGCCGGCGCCTGCAGGTTGATGACTATCCGCTTAGGCATCGGTCGGGCGCCCATAGCTTTGCTCTCTAGCCGACCGGAAGTGGTGCTGGCCACCGTGAGAGCGCCCGCGCGCCTCGCATCGGATTGGGCGTCGGCGTCGGCTCGAAGTCGCGCCGGCCGCGAGCTGGTGATTATCTGGACAGCGAGTCGCTGCTCCTGTGCAATATGGTCGTCGATGGTCGCGTTTGCGGGGGCGAGTT
>SNVD02003912.1:0-18483 GCA_013180625.2 Boswellia sacra
TTGTCGACAATCCTTGGCACATCAAATGCTTGGATTCCTTCTAGATGATGTATGGTTCTTCCTTACCGACATGAATCTAGTTAGGAACCTTGATTTGTTGTAGACATATGGTGATTGGCACATTGGATGCTTGAACCCATTTACAAGAGGTGGTATAAATATTGGTAACGAAACAAATATAATTCATATAACTAAAATGGGTTGTTTATCCTTATTCGAAATATCAAGGGCGGATCCCCTAACCTTAGCTCTCATTATTATTGTGTTAATTTCTTTTACTTGCAAATTTTAATTATTCTCATCTATTTGTTAATATTATCTTGTCATCTCTTTGAATCATCCATATCATATTTGCTTCCTTATAGTTTGTAGCGCTAAAAATTCCCTTCCTCGTGGATCGACCCCGGACTCACCGAGTTTATTACTTCGACACTCCTATACTTGGGAGACAATCCTTTTTTGGATGTGTCAAGTTATTGGCGCTGTTGTCGGGGAAGGTAAAAATTGGCGTGCAAAATTGTAAGTGTTCTCTTTTCTCATCTTAGATATAAATTTTTTATTTTTTTTTTTGTGTTCGTCTTTTCTTCTCTTTTCTTCTCTCTTTCTTGCATGAAAATTTGGTCACGAACATCTAGTGGTAGACTTGTTAGAAAAACATCATCTTTCTTGGAAAACATGGCCGACAATCTAGTGGAAAGGTTCACAGATGAAGGGGACAACCGTTCCCAACAAAATGATCAAAACCAACGAAGAACCCTCAGAGATTACATGAATCCGGTAAGGACTAGTGCACCATCTTGTGTAGTTTCTCCTCTAGATTCAATCCATTTCAATTTCAAGCCAAGTTTGGTTCGACTTCTACGCACCTTTCATGGCCTTGATGTGGAGAACCCATATTCGCACTTAAAACTCTTTGAAGAGATATGTAATTCCTACACTGACCCAAATTGTAGCATTAACACCATTAGATTAAAGCTTTGTCCTTTTTCTTTAAAAGATAAAGCTAGAACATGGCTACAAAATGTGAGGTCGAATTCCATCAGTTCATGGGATGAGATGAAACAACAATTTTTGAAAAAAATTTTTCCTACCCATAGAACAAATTCTCTCAAAAGACAAATTTCTGATTTCTCTCAAAAACAAGGAGAAACCCTTTACCAATGTTGGGATAGGTATAAGGAACTACTTAATACCTGTCCTTACCATGGTTTTGAAACTTGGAGAATAGTTACACACTTCTATGAAGGGTTAACACCTCAAGATAGGCAACTAGTGGAATTAATGTGTAATGGAGAATTTAAAGAAAAAGACCCTGAGGAAGCACTTGACTACATAGATTCCCTGGCAGAAAAGGCACAAAATTGGGATACTGCTGGCACCTATGAGGTACCAAGCAAGGCCCTAACCTCGACATCCAATAGAGGCATTTACAACCTTAGGGAAGACCATGACCTTCAAGCCAAATATGCATCCCTAGCTAGAAAAGTCGAGCTTTAGAAATGAAAAAGAATGGTCAATTGAATTCTATTCAAGAAAATGTCTGTAACATTTGTAATGACAATGACCATTCTACTGATGATTGCCCAACTTTGCCTGCCTTTAGGGAATGTCTCCATGAACAAGCCAATGCCTTGAACACTTTCAAAAGGCCAAATCATAATCCATATTCACAAACCTATAATCCTGGTTGGAGAAATCATCCAAATTTTAGTTGGAAAAAGGACAATCATGCACAATCTTCACAAGTCCCTTTTCAAACACGACAAAATTTTCAAAATTCTCATGATCATGCATATGCTCCTTCTCCTAGGAATGACCTTGAAGAAACATTGCATTCATTCATTACAAAGTAAGAGACTTTCAATAGTCAAACTGCTCAAACATTAGCAATTTGTCAGACACTCTTGCAAAATTTGCATCTACATTTAGCATCCAAGAGAAAGGAAAATTTCCTTCTCAAACATTGCAAAACCCCAAAGATTAATCTAACTCAAATGCAGGGAGTTCAAGTAACCATTATTTTGACCAAGCCAAGTCAGTCATGACCCTTCGCAATGGTAAAGTTGTTGAAAAACACATTCCTGACCCTTGTGAGAAAGAAGAAGAATCGATCTTTATAGGGCAGGAAGAGGTTGCCAAACCAACACCTAGCGAAGAGGAAACCATATCCTCATCTGTGCCTCCATTTCCTCAAGTATTAGCCACACAAAAGAAGCCAACTCACAATTCTGAAATCTTTGAAATTTTCAAACAGGTAAAGGTCAACATTCCCTTGCTTGATGTGATCAAACAGGTACCTTCTTATGCAAAAATTTTGAAAGATTTGTGCACTGTGAAAAGAAAACTAAATGTGAAAAAGAAGGCCTTTCTAGCCGAGCAAGTAAGTGCTATTCTTCAAAACAATAATACAGTGAAATATAGGGATCCAGGTTGTCCAACAATTTCATGTGTTATTAGAGACCATAAAATTGAACAAGCTTTACTTGATCTTGGTGCTAGTGTGAATTTGCTTCCATATTCGGTTTTTTAGAAACTCAATTTAGGTGAGTTAAAACCGACTTCTGTGACTCTTTTGCTTGCTGATAGATCAATTAAAGTACCAAGAGGAGTAGTAGAAGATGTATTAGTTCAAGTTGATAAATTCATTTACCCAGTGGATTTTATCGTCTTGGACACAACAACCAGTGGAAGTAAGCAATTCAATTCCTGTTATTTTAGGGCGTCCATTTCTAGCTACTTCTAATGCTTTGATTAATTACAGGAATGGAGTCATGAAGTTATTATTTGGGAACATGACATTGGAACTTAATGTTTTTAATATGTGCAAACAACCAAATGAAGAAGAAGATGAAATTGATTAGGCCAATGTGATTGAATCCATTGTGGAAGATCACATCCAAAAAGGGAGTTCTTCTGACCCTTTGGAAACTTGTTTGGTGAATTCATTAGAATCAAGTATGGAACTAGAGTCTGATCTTTCTGATATATGTTCTTTATTGGATTGTGCACAGGTCATGGAAAAATGCTCAAAACCAAGATTCGAAGAATTGGGGCAAATGAATGAAAGCAAGGAAGAGGAGGCTCCCAAGTTAGAACTAAAGCCCTTACCTGAAGGACTGAAATATGCATATCTTGAGGAGAATCAGACATACCCGATGGTAATTTCTTCATCCCTCACATGCGAGCAACAAGTAAGTTGATAGAAGTGCTTAAAAGGCATAAAAATGCAATTGGGTGGACTTTAAAGGATAGAAAAGGCATTAACCCTTTAATTTGCACACATAGAATACATTTAGAGGAAAATGCCAAAACATCTCAACAACCTCAAAGGAGATTAAACCACACATGAAAGAAGTCATTAGGGCTGAAGTTCTCAAACTACTTGATGTGGGAATTATCTATCCTATTTCTGATAGTAAGTGGGTAAGCCCTACACAAGTAGTACCTAAAAAATCTGGCATTACAGTTGTTAAAAATGAAAAAGGGGAATCATTGCCAACTCGTGTCTCGTCTAGTTGGAGGATGTGCATTGATTATAGAAAATTAAATGCTGTCACTAGAAAAGATCATTTTCCCTTACCTTTCCTTGACCAAATTCTTGAAAGAGTAGCAAGACACCCCTATTACTGCTTTCTTGATGGATACTCAGGTTATTATCAAATTCCCATTGCACTCAAAGACCAAGAAAAAACCACATTCAACTGCCCCTTCAGCACTTTTGCATTTAGGAGGATGCCTTTTGGACTTTGTAATGCCCCAGCCACTTTTCAAAGATGCATGTTAAGCATTTTCAGTGATATGGTTGAGCATTGTTTAGAAGTTTTTATGGATGATTTAACTGTCTTTGGAAACTCTTTTGAGAATTGTCTTGAAAACTTAGAAAAAGTCCTAAAAAGGTGTGTAGAAAAAGGTCTTATTTTGAATTAGAAAAAATGTCATTATATGGTCACTTCAGGAATTGTCTTAGGTCATGTAGTGTCTTCTAAAGGAATTGAAGTGGACAAAGCAAAAGTGGAATTAATTTCCCATTTTCCTCCACCAAAAATAGTTAAAGAGGTTCGTTCATTCTTAGGGCATGCTGGATTTTATAGGAGGTTCATAAGAAATTTTAGTGCTATATCTAAACCTCTTTGTAACCTCTTAATAAAAGACACTTCT
This sequence comes from Boswellia sacra, assembly GCA_013180625.2. NCBI lineage: Eukaryota > Viridiplantae > Streptophyta > Magnoliopsida > Sapindales > Burseraceae > Boswellia > Boswellia sacra. Next base: position 4,159 of record SNVD02003912.1, read on the forward strand.
TTTGAATGGACTCAATAATGTCAAAATGCCTTTGATAAATTAATTGGACTTTTAACAACTGCTCCAATTATGCAATCTCTTGATTGGTCCTTGCCTTTTGAATTGATGTGTGATGCAAGTGACTATGCCGTTGGTGCTGTCTTAGGACAAAGAAAAGAAGGTAAGCCTTACGTAATATACTATGCAAGTAGGACTTTAAATGATGCACAAATGAATTACACAACAACTGAAAAAAACTACTTGCAGTAGTATTTGCATTGGACAAATTTCGATCCTATTTAATTGGTTCTCCAACAATTGTTTACACTGACCATGCAGCTGTGAGATATTTAATGTCTAAACAGGATGCAAAACCTAGATTGATACAGTGGATCTTATTGCTCCAAGAATTCAAAATCACAATAAAGGATAAGAGAGAAGCCGAAAATGTCGTTGCAGATTATCTTTCAAGACTAACGACAAAGACATTAATTAAAACTTCACCTATCAATGATTCTTTTCCTGATGAATTATTATTTTTCGTTGCTACTGTACCTTGGTTTGCTAACATTGTAAATTTTCTTGCAATAGAAAAAATGCCACCTCATTGGAATGCTCAAGACAAAAGGAAATTTTTAACCGAGGTGAAAATTTTTTATTGGGATGACCCATATCTGTTCAAATATTGTCCAGACCAAATAATAAGAAAATGCATACCCGACAATGAGGTAAGTAGTGTCATTAACTTTTGCCATTCTGAAGCATGTGGAGGACATTTTTCATCTAGAAAAACAGCTGCTAAAATCGTGCAATGTAGATTTTATTGGCCCACCTTAAAAGATGCACATGCATTTTGCAAAACGTGTGAAGATTGTCAAAAATTGGGATCCATTTCAAAAAGAAACATGATGCCTTTGAATCCCATTCTTGTTGTTGAAATCTTTGACTGTTGGGGTATTGATTTTATGTGACCCTTTCCACCGTCATTTGGTTTTGTGTGTTGCAGTAGACTATGTTTCAAAATGGGTCGAGGCAATTCCATGTCGAAACAATGATCACAAAACAGTTGTCAAATTCTTGAAAGAGAATATCTTGAGTAGATTTGGAATTCCTCGAACCATTATTAGTGATGGGGGTACACATTTTTGTAACAAACTGATTACGCCCAAAATATACCGCTGTTTTTGTAGTATACGTTGAGGTGTCGAATCCACAAGGAGGCCTTCGATAAAAGAGGTTCGTAAAATATTAAAAAGATAATAAAAATGTAAAATTTAACTTTGAAGTGATTAGTTATAAAGAAAATTCAGTGTTTAATAATTGGAAACAATCGATGGTAATTAAGAAGTAAGGCATCGGGAATCACTTATATGTTTTGTAAATCTAATCTCCACTTTGATTTAATAATTATAACTCAATTGAAAGTTTTACATCCCAAACAATCAATCGGAAAATATGTATAGTATAGCATAAATGATAAACACATGTATTTGATATGCATAAACTCTTTACAAACAATATTTACCAAAAACATTCATCCTTACAAGTTATCCAAGAGGTACAATATATCGCATGACAATATTGTAATAAAGGACTAACTCATAAAACGAAACTACCAGTAACAATTATAATTCAACACGACTCACATAAAGAAAGCATGACTGAATTTATATGAAATTGAGAATTATAATTTCTGGATTAAAAAGAAATCTCAAGATGAGAAAGAGTTTAACACATAAACAAACATACAATCTTTATAGCCCTTGAGGTAGAATGAAAGTGGAGAAATATATAAACTACACATACAAGTTCATCTCTAGCCTTACCAAGAGTTCTAGCCTAACTTACAATTCATTCTTATCATTTCTAAAAAGAAAATACAAGAGAGAATTGTAATATACAATGATAAAATGTGAACTCAAATGATTTTTTCTCTCCCCCCATTCAATTCCTCAAGTTATTCTTAAATAGGTGATGAAATGGAACTATTACACCAAACCTCCACCAATTTTTCCACAATGTCGGCCACCAACTTGCAGCTACTTTTTGACCACCAAATGGACCGAATTGGGCTTTGTGAAAAACATGAAAGTTGTAGCATTTTGTCTCAGCTTTCCAGGGCCACCAGATTCATGCAATTTGGATAAGTATTCTCTGAGATATGGCCCAAATACTGGATATGGGTCGGGCTGAGAAACAACTACAATTTGGTTTTGTTGTGTCTCAATTTCGGCCCATCAAATGTTGGATTTGGGCTTTTGATTGTTCTTCAACTTTGTGTAAAATTGAGACATGTTGCTCCAGGTTCAATAATCTCTCCATTTTGATCTATATACTGAGAGTTGTGTCCATTTTATTAAACCTGAAAAAATGATTTCCATTAATCACAATTTAAGGACAATACTTTATTTCAAGATAAAAACTAAAGAAAATGCAAAAGAAATGAAACAAATGTAAAAGAGGCATAAGCAAAATAATTATGCTAAAATATCATAAAAGCTTTATAATACTGTCCAATTAGTATTAATTATTTATGCTTAAGAGTGTACTTTCATGCGTATATCACAATCCCCAGCCAGCTTATTGCTAGTCCCTAGCAATTCAAGCGTAAATGAAGCATAAAGAACTACTTCAGCATTTCAAACAAAAAGTCAGTTCAAGATCACAATTGCTATAAAGGTTATTTCAATCATAACTTCCAAAACTGAGCACATGTGAATCAAGCTAAAACCTTCTTACCACGAACCGCAACACATATAGCCTTGAAAATTACTCTATGTAAAAGCCTCAACTTCATATCCTCACAGGTGAACGACTGTTTAAAAAGGCTATGATTTCTCTCATGGAGTTGGAAAACAGATTAAACACACAAGAAAAGGTCACATTTAAGGACAGACAGACAACTAACATTGATCCAAAGATAGGAAAATCCAATGTTTAGAATCAAACCATTCTTGCAACATGCTAGCTTTAGGACTTCATTTATCTTGAGTCAAAAATAAATACAGCTTGGTGAGAAAGACTGCTTCATAAAACTTCTGTCTTCTAAAATTGAATGAAGACATTATTGAATCGAACTGACTTCTTCTTCTTTTTTTTTCTTCTTTCTTTTTTTTTTCTTTTTTTTTTCACAAGAATTGAAATTTCATCTTGAATCGTCCCTTAGCTCAATTCGAGTAATGACATTCTAAACAAGGATTAATCAATTCAAAGGATCAATGAAAGTTCATAAGCTGTTTTCTCAACCTCTCCACTCACTTACAAAAGATATGTGAGATTAAAAAAAATGTGAACTTAAACATGAGAATTCTCTTGGCTATATACATTGAATCATCCATCTTACCACAAGGCTTATCATTGTGCTCAAAATAATTTCAGAAATCATTATTTGATAACCTAAATAGAAAAGATGACTCAAACCAATAATTTTGAAATCATACCTAGATAGAAAAACAAACCCATTTAGACAAGAATTACCGAGAACACATGCAATAAATAGCTGTGCATGAAATACAATTCAAAAATAAAAAACAAATCAACTAGTTAGAATGCGTTTCAAGAGGTCAAAACTATACTCCCTACTCTGCCATTCTGGATCTAATAGATCCAGAATGCGTCTCAAGAGATAATGAACTCTTTACACTGCCATTCTCAGACCAATAGATTTTTTTTTTTTTAAATGCAATGCAAAACATATGCCTCCTATCTACCCCCAACCAGAGCGAAACATTGTCCTCAATGTTTAAATGTAGAAGGAGAAAGTATAAGAGACATCACCTGAAGCTTCAGTTATTCAAGAGAAACAAACTTAAAAAACACTTAATAAAATATTGTGAACAAAGCCAAAAGTAAGAAAAGTTACAAACGAAGTGTCAGATCCAATTTTCTCTCATTGCTCATTCCCACTGACCAATTAATTTAAGATGCTTCAGGGTCAGGTTCATAAACAAAAGCTTGCAATTTATCAATTAGTTCATCAGCAGTTGAGGCAGAGACAAGGATCCGTTGTGCTGATTGTGAGATAAATCTTTTTTCCACAGCTTGATTAACAAAACACAATAAACAATCAAAGAAATTATTGACATTCAACAAACCTATGGGTTTTTGGTGGATATTGAGTTGGGCCCAAGAGACAACTTGAAAGATTTCTTCCATTGTTCCAAAACCTCCTGGTAAAGCAATAAAGGCATCTGCATTTATAATCATACGAGCTATGCGTTCATGCATGGATAAGACCTGTAATTCCTCTCCAACTGTTTTTCTAGCAACGTTAACTAAAGCTTTAGGAATAATTCCTAAAACTTGAATTCCTCTTGAGTATGCAGTTGTTGACACACACCCCATTAACCCATGGTTACCTCCCCCATAAATTAAATGAAGTTTTCTCTCAGCTAGAACCTTACCAAGATTATGAGCTGCTTCTAAAAAAACTATATCTTTACCAGGCTGAGATCCACAAAATACACATATATTTCGAAATCGACGAGCTGAGGTTCCCTCCATTTTGATACAACTCACTAACTATGTATATGCAAATGAAGAACATGAGATGTATTTATAGAATGCAAAAAGGTAGTACAATAATGACATCTATATAGGTAGCTCAACTGTTTGTCTGACAAACGTTGAAAATAAAAATAAAAATAGAAATTCAAAAATAACGGCAAGCATGCATATGTACAAGTAGTTATGAATGTGGCTCACATCTTCCTCTGGTTTTACGTCCAGTAACGGCTGAAACACCTTCTATGAGTTGGGGATATGCTTCCCATCCAATTTTCTTATAAATTGGCAAACAAGGTCATTTTGAGTCAGATTCCCGAGACTATAGCGTTCTTGCTCTTCCCGAAATTGTGTCCATAATCTTAAAATCTCTCGATGCACAAGTCCACAAGGATGCGTCGCAAGAGTCAACAAGATATTATCTAGAGACTCCTTACTCAGTCCATCCTTAATGAACTGAATCTTATCTTCTCGATTGACAGACACATATCCTAAAGAGCGACATCACTTGTTACAGGTCCATCGTGCACATTTGTGACAAACTTGTAATTTATTTGCTCTTCGCTTTTTCGAGTAAGAGCTTTTACCCAAACCAGGCATGAAGGAAACAAAGGCTTTTGAACATTCACCAGATAATCGAACTTTGGCTTCAATTAACCATCGTATATCAACAGGTAAACCCATGAGCATTAGCAATTTTAACCTTGCAAACCGTGCTTTGTAAATTTTGAGCAATGCATTTGGAGGAAGAAAAGGAAAATGTCTACGAAGGTTTGAAAAAATCGTATCCATTTTGAAAGGTAAAAGAATGCACGATTTTTGTTTGGGTTACAGTTTTTAGGGAACTAAAAAACCGACTTAATTAGTCACGGAGTACCGTATCCGCCACTTAACCAGGAAGTAAAATAAAACACGCAAAAGAAAATAAAAGCAAAAATAGAAAATAAAGTAAAAACTATAGGAAAAACATATAATAAAAGCAAGACAATGAGATAAAGAAAGCAAAAATAAAGTTAAGATATGGTACAGATAGATGATAGAAACAAAGACAAAGTCAAGATATAGGGTAGATAAATAATAAAAGCAAGGACAACCAAATAATAAAAACAAAAATAAAATCAATATATGGTACAAAAGTCAAGATATGGTACAGATAGATGAGACAGATAGAACCTGATTAATTAGGATAGACAGGAGGCTCAAGAGAGATCTCCTCGAGACACATATGTTGACCCAGGTATGGCAACCCAAGAGGGGGGGTGAATTGAGTTTTTATTTATCAAAACGGATTTAGAAAACTTTTCTTGAAAGATCAAAATTATATAACTCTTTCTTTGAAAATAAAGGTGAAGAAGATGAAATAAGAATTTATCAAAGATGCAATCAAAAGAATAATAATGATGAACAATCACAAGTGCAAGTAAATGTAAAGAGGAAAGGGATAGAGAGAGTGCAAAATCAATTTACGTGGTTCGGCAAACCTTGCCTACGTCCACGGGCTCCTAGCTCCACGAGCTAAGCTTTCCACTAAGTTGTAGAATCTTTACAACTTGCTTGATGAACAACCTCACCAAGACTTTTTCTTCCAACTCTTGATAACACCACACCAAGAGTTCTTCTTGATGAACAACCTCCCCAAGGCAACTTTCTTCAACTCTTGATAACACCACACCAAGAGTTCTTCTTGATGAACAACCTCACCAAGGCAACTTTCTTCAACCCTTGATAACACACAACAAGAGTTCTTCTTGATGAACAACCTCACCAAGGAAACTTCCTTCAACTCTTGATAACACACAATAAGAGTTCTCTCAAGGATAAATATTATCCTTTACAAGAATATCTCACTCTCACCACAATACAAGAACAAAGATAATTTTTACAATAAAAGTATAACTCTCTTCAAAGAGTAGATAGATAATATAAAAGCTCTCTAGACTTGATACTTCTCTTGCTTTTTGCTTGATAAAATGCTTCTCTTGCACTTATCTTTTTGAATGCATGCATGGGAGAAGGGCTCCTTTTATAGGCAAATAGGATGAGCTTAATCAAGTGAAGACACCATCTCCAAATTTTCTGCCCACCATAAAAATCGTAATCTTGTCTACCATTTTTGTCAATGTTCCGTTTGAAATTTGAAAATCCTCAAAACATAAAAGATCTGCACATTTGAATAAGCTTTCCAAAAAATAAAAAAAAACAAAAAAACAAAAAAAACGCATCACAAGAATCCAATCATTTGGAACGTCTGTCGCTCAAGATAACGGCCAAAAACAACCATTCGGTGCTCATGTGACTTGATTTTCTTCCATGTGTCTGTCCACTGACTTGAATAATAATTCTGTCAGCCTTCCATTTGAAATTTGAATTTCTTCAAAACATAAAAGATCTTCATATTTGAATAAGCTTTCTAAAACATTAAGATTCAAAGAATTTGGATATCTCTATCTTAAGATATGGCTAAAACACCATTCAGTGCTCATGTGAGTTGATTTTTCTTCTCTATGTCAGTCCACCGAATTTCATGTCAATTATGTCGGCCTTTCATTTGAAATTTGAATTTCTTCAAAACATAAAAGATCTTCATATTTGAATAAGCTTTCCAAAACATTAAGATTCAAAGAATTTGGATATCTCTATCTTATGATATGGCCAAAACACCATTCAGTGCTCATGTGAGTTGATTTTTTTTCTCTATGTCAGTCCACCGAATTGCATGTCAATTATGTCGGCCTTCCATTTGAAATTTGAATTTCTTCAAAACATATGAAATGTGCTTCATTAAGTCATCTTTCGAATTCCGTAAGAATCAAGTCATTTGGATTTTTCTAGCTCAAGATATGTCCAAAGGAGTATTCGGTGCTCATGTCAGCTGCTTCCATTTGTCTTTCAACTTGCATGATGATTTGGACAACCTTGCACTTGAAATTTGAATTTTATTAAAACATATGAAATGTTATAAATTGAGTAAGCTTTCTAAAGGCTCAAGAATCACGTCATTTGGATATTTGTAGAGATATATATGACCAATTGATTGAACATTGCTCATATGTCACATTCCTTGAGTCAATCATTGTTCTTAAGCTTTGGTGCCTTTAACATGTAGTCTTCTCCTTAGCTTCAACACTTCATTTTAATAAGCCCCTTCTTGATTTTATAATTATTTCAATAATCTTATTCTTGCACATAAATAAATATATTAGTAAATCTCAATGAATCAATGTGTATTGTTATCATCAAAATTATCATATAGCCTTAGGGCTAACAACATAAACTGACTTTCCCTTTCCACATAATTTTTCAACCGTTGCCCATTAACTTTGAAAATTCGTCCATCAGTGGGGTCCTCAATCTCCACCGCTCCATTGGAAACAACGTGCTTTACGACAAATGGTCCAATCCATCGAGATCTCAACTTTCCAGGGTGTAAATGCAATCGAGAATCATAAAGATAAACTCGTTGATTTAGCTCAAAGTTTTTCCTCAAGATTTGTTTGTCGTGAGCTGCTTTCATCTTAGCCTTGTAAATCTTGGAGTTGTCATAGGCATCATTCCGCAATTCTTCTATTTCAGACAATTGTAACTTTCTTTGAAGACCTGCAACACTCAAATCAAAGTTAGGGGCTTTGACAGCCCAATAAGCTTTATGTTCTAGCTCAACAGGTAAATGACAAGCTTTCCCATAGACAAGGAGATAAGGAGACATCCCTAGAATAGTTTTATAAGCAGTGCGGTAAGCCCATAATGCATCAGAAAGGTGTAAAGACCAGTTTTTGCGATTCGGATTAACAGTCTTTTCTAGAATCTGCTTGACCTCCCTATTTGCGAGTTCAGCTTGCCCATTTGTCTGTGGATGGTATGCGGTGGAAATCTTATGAAGAACACCATAACTGCGCATCAAAGCTTCAAAAGAACGGTTACAAAAATGTGTCCCTTGGTCACTGATGATGACACGTGGCGTACCATACCTAGACAACACGTTTTCTTTTAAGAATTTTACCACGGTTGTGTTATCATTAGTACGACAAGCCATAGCCTCCACCCATTTGGACACATAATCAACAACTAGAAGAATATAAAGATAACCAAAAGATGGAGGAAAAGGTCCCATAAAGTCAATACCCCAACAGTCAAATATCTCAATAACAAGAATAGGGCTAAGAGGCATCATATGACGGCGAGATAAAGCCCCCAACTTTTGACATCTTTCAAATGAACGACAAAAATTGTTAGTATCTTTAAACAAAGTGGGCCAATAGAGTCCACACTGTAAAATTTTTGCAACAGTCTTTTTTATTGAGAAATGACCACCACAAGCAGTGCCATGGCAAAAGTTTAAGACACTAGCAATTTCACTATCAGGAATGCAACGTCGCATAATTTGGTCAGCGCAATATTTGAAAAGATAAGGATAATCCCAATAAAAATTACGCACCTCAACCAAGAACTTACGCTTATCTTGTACACTCCAGTCAGATGGAACTTCTCAGCAAACCAAGTAATTTACAATATGGGCATACCAAGGTACTTGGCTTATAGTGAAAAGATGCTCATCAGGGAAATCATCTTGAATGGGTTGGACATTAGTGGAATCATGGAACTCAAGACGGGACAAATGATCTGCTACAACATTTTCGACGCCCTTCTTGTCCTTAATGGTTAGATCAAATTCCTGCAAAAGAATAATCCATCTAATTAGACGGGCCTTAGCATCCTTTTTAGAAAAAAGGTACTTCAGAGCTGCATGGTCAGTAAACACAGTAATAGGTGAACCAATTAAATAAGAACGAAATTTGTCCAAGGCAAAAACAACAGCTAATAGTTCATTTTCAGTAGTAGAATAATTCATTTGAGCATCATTTAAGGTTCTACTAGCATAGTAAACAACAAAGGGTTTGCCCTCCCTTCTTTGACCAAGAACTGCTCCTACAGCATAGTTACTGGCATCACACATAATCTCAAATGGAAGGCTCCAATCAGGTGACTGCATAATAGGGGCAGTGGTGAGTTTGGCAATTAATGTCTGAAATGCGTCCTCACAAGCTTGAGTCCACAAAAATTCAGCATCTTTCAATAAGAGGTTACACAATGGTCTAGATATAGAAGAAAAATTTTGTATAAACCTCCTATAAAAATCAGCATGCCCTAGAAAAGATCGGACATCTTTTATCGTTTTAGGTGTAGGTAATTTAGAGATCAACTCGATCTTAGCCTTGTCAACCTCCATTCCTCTTTCTGAAATAATGTGTCCCAAAACAATCCCAGAAGATACCATGAAATGACATTTTTCCCAATTAAGCACAAGTCCTTTTTCTTCACACCTACTCAAAACAGATTTTAAGTTAAGTAGACATGAATCAAAAGAGTTACCAAAAACAGTCAAATCATCCATAAAAACCTCCATGAATTTTTCAACCATGTCTGAGAAAATACTAAGCATGTAACGTTGAAAAGTAGCTGGTGCATTACATAATCCAAAGGCATCCTACGAAAAGCATAAGTACCAAAAGGGCATGTGAAGATAGTCTTATCCTGATCCTCTATAGCTATCTCTATCTGGTAATATCCTGAGTACCCATCGAGAAAGCAATAAAAGGGATAACCAGCTACACGTTCCAAAATTTGGTCAATAAAAGGCAATGGAAAGTAGTCTTTTCGGGTGGCTGTGTTTAATTTTCCATAATCAATGCACATCCGCCATCCGGTTACTACTCTAGTTGGAACAGACACTCCTTTATCATTTTGAACCACAGTTACTCCAGATTTCTTAGGCACTACCTGTGTTGGACTTACCCATTGACTATCAGATATTGGATAGAGTATACCTGCATCTAATAGTTTTAAGACTTCTTTCTTTACCACTTCTTTCATTGTTGGATTAAGTCTTCTTTGGGGGTCTCTACGAGGTTGGGTACCTTCCTCTAGATGGATTCTATGGGAGCATATTAATGGAGAAATACCTTTAATATCAGCTATAGTCCATCTTAGTGCAGACTTACGTTCTTTTACCAAGTTTATCAATTTTTCATCTTGTTCAACACTAAGTTCTGAAGAAATAATAACAGGAAATGTATCACCTGCTCTCAAGAAAACGTGCTTCAAACCTTTGGGCAATGGAGAAAGTTCAACTTTTGGAGCCTCTAAGTTAGAGGGTTTTGGCTTCTCTCTTCCACAAGGCAATTCTTCAAAGCGTGGTTGCCAAAATCGAGTCCATTTATCCTGTGAGTCAAAAACACCAAACACATTAGTTGTATCATCAGGATAAAGTAAATCTTCAAATTCAGAATCAAGAAGGTAGTCTAAAGAGTCAAAATCCTGTTTTCTATAAGCCCCCTCTGAGATAAGTGTGTCTATCATATATAAATGGTAGCAATCGTCCTCCTCTCGTGGTTGCTTTCCAATATGGAAAATATTCACCTCAAGAGTCATATTACCAAATGACAATTTCATGAGACCGTTCCTGCAATTAATAAAAGCATTAGCAGTGGCAAGAAAAGGTCTCCCTAAAATAAGAGGAATTTTGGACTCTATATTAACCACAGACTGAGTATCCAAAACAAGAAATCAACAGGGTAATAAAATTTATCAATCTGTAATAAAACATCTTCCACTATTCCCCGTGGTTTCTTGACTGATCGGTCGGCCAATTGTAGAACTAAGGATGTGGGTTTGATCTCTCCAAGTCCTAATTGTAAGTAAACCGAATAGGGCATGAGATTGACACTTGCTCCCAAGTCTAACAATGCTTGACTGATTTCATGTGTCCCAATCTGGCAGGAAATTGTGGGACACCCTGGATCTTTGTACTTGGGTGGGGTTTTCTGTTCAATGACTGCACTTACCTGTTCCGTCAAGAATGCAGTCTTCTTGACATGGTGCTTTCTTTTGATGGTGCATAGATCCTTGATAACTTTGGCATAAGCCGGAACCTGTTTGATTACATGCAACAAGGGAAGATTAATCTTAACTTGTTTTAAGTGTTCTAGAATCTCACCTTGAACTTTCGAGTTTTTCCCATTAGATCTGAGAGCTTGGGGAAAAGACACTGGAATCGAAAATTTCTTTTCAAGTTCTTTCTCAAAATGTCCTCCTTTTGTGGGAGAACATCTTTGTTTTCCATGGTAGTGTTGATTGGCAATGTAGGCTCATTTAAGATCTTACCACTTCGAGTAGTGATGGCATTTACCTCTTTGAGATTTTGTGTGTCAGAAGTAGAGGCTTGTGCCATGTGTTTTCCTTTTGGATTAGATTGAGTTTGAGATGGAAACTTACCTCGCTCTTGTATGGTCAAAGCACTAGTTAGCTTAGTGATTTGACTTTTGATCTCCTTGTTCTCTTCCACGACTTGTGTAAGAACTGTTTCAAATTTTTGGTTCGTCTTATTTTGGGCCTCTATAAATGCTTGTAAGGTGTCCTCTAAGGAATTCCTAACTTGTGGTGCATTGTATTGAGGTGCTTGATAAGACTTGGGTGGTTGTTGTTCTTGTTTCCATTGGTTGTTGTTTTGGGGGTTAGATTTCCAACTAAAGTTTTGGTGCTTTCTCCAGCTAGGGTTATAGGTTTCAGAATAGGGTGAATAAGGCTTTTTATGCATCCCTAAGGCGTTACATTGTTCCTCGTACACCCCTCTTATCTCACTGTAAGTTGGACAATCCTGAGCTAAGTGTTCCACCCCTCCACAAATAAAACATGGATCTTGTGATTCAACTTTAGCAACTGTATGGGTGACCTTCCTATCTTTGGTTTTCAAGACTTCCAATTCCCTAGTTAAGACTTCTAATTGGGCTTTAAGGTTGTCCTCTTCCCTAAGATGGTAAATTCCACTAGATCGTGACCTATTTGTGCTACTGTAGCACTAGGTCCAGTCCATGTGTGGGCTTTTTCAGCTAAGTCTTTGAGGAATTCTAAGGCTTCCTCAGGGTCTTTTTGAAGAAACTCCCCGTTGCACATCATCTCAACAAAATGGCGCTCCCTAATTGTTAGTCCCTCATAGAAGTAACTAACCAAGCGCCAATTTTTATACCCATGATAAGGACACATGTTTAACAACTCTTTAAATCTCTCCCAAGTTTGGTACAAGGTTTCACTATCTTTTTGGGAGAAAGAGGAAATTTGTCTTTTCAGGCCGTTAGTCTTATGTTGTGGAAAATATTTGTTAAAAAACATTTGGGTCATTTCTGTCCAAGTTCCTATGGATCTCGGCCTTAAAGAGTATAGCCAACTCTTTGCCCTGTCTTTTAGAGAAAAAGGAAAAAATTTTAACCTGACAGAATCTATGGCATTGGCCTGACTATGAAAGGTGCCCACTACTTTTTCAAATTCTCTAACATGCACATACGGGTTTTCACTATCTAAACCATGAAAAGTTGGTAAAAGATGTATCATCCCAGGTTGAAAGTCCAATTTTGGTGTATTAGGTGGAAATATGATACATGATGGTGTGGCTGTGCGGGAAGGATGCAAGTAATCTTTTAGAGTTTTAACGGGGTTTTCCTCATGTTGGCTCATTGTATCATAATTAGAAGATGAAGATGAACCAAGAATTGATTTTTCTTCGGTTGCAAAATCTTGTTGTGGTTCTAGTTCAGATTTTTTCATAAATCTCGCCATCGCGTGTTGTCTCTACAGACTTGCTTCTACCATCACGCCCAAATTGTGCGTCTCTCTTTATGCTTTATGATTTTTGGGTTTTCATTACACAATAAAGTATCTCAAAGTAAAGTCAAAAAAGCCATAAGACAAACAAAGTTGGATATGAATACATAACACAATATACTAGAAACAAACAAAAGGTACTGCAAAAGCCACCCCTTTGTACAGGTATATATAGAATATAAAAAAAAATTAAAACAAATAACAAGTAAAGGTGGCAAAGCCGACCTTTAACAAGTAAAATAATAATAACAATAATAATAATAAAACAAACAAGGTGGCAAATCCAACCTTTGACAAGTATATATAGAATATAAAAAAAAATTAAAACAAATAACAAGTAAAAGAAATAAGACGGCAAAGCCGACCTTTAACAAGTAATAACAACAATAATAATAATAAAAGAAACAAGGTGGCAAAGCCGACCTTTAACAAGTAAAAGAAATAAGGCGGCAAAGCCGACCTTTAACAAGTAAAATAATAATAATAATAATAAAACAAACAAGGTGGCAAAGCCGTTCTTTAACAAGTAAAAGAAACAAGATGGCAAAGCCGACCTTTGAAAAGTAAAAGGAGCAAGGCGGCAAAGCCGATCTTTGAAAAGTAAAAGGAGTAAGGCGGCAAAGTCGACCTTTGAAAAGTAAAAGGAATAAGGTTAGTCAAAGTTAGAAAAATTAGGCAAATTAGTCAAAGTTAGGAAAATTAGTCAAATTTGTCAAAGTTAGGAAAATTAGGCAAATTAGTCAAAGTTAGGAAAATTAGGCAAATTAGTCAAAGTTAGGAAAATTAGGCAAATTATTCCAAGTTAGGCCAAAAAAAAGAAAAGGAAATAAAAAATACAAACCGTCTTTCGTCCAGTTTACCTCCCCGGCAACGGCGCCAATTTTTTGGTTACGCCCAAAATATATCACGGTTATTGTAGTATACGTTGAGGTGTCGAATCCATAAGGAGGCCTTCGATAAAAGAGGTTCGTAAAACAAAAATATTAAAAAGATAATAAAAATGTAAAATTTAACTTTGAAGTTATTAGTTCTAAAGAAAATTCAATGTTTAATAATTGGAAACAATCGATGTTAATTAAGAAGTAAGGCATCGAGAATCACTTATATGTTTTGTAAATCTAATCTCCACTTTGATTTAATAATTATAACTCAATTGAAAGTTTCACATCCCAAACAATCAATCGGAAA
>SNVD02003913.1:0-18689 GCA_013180625.2 Boswellia sacra
AGGGCTTACCCACTTACTATCAAAAATAGGGTAGATAAGTCCCGCATCATGTAGTTTGAGAACTTTAGCCCTAATGACCTCTTTTATGTGGGGATTTAATCTTCTACATTTTCTTATAAATGTATTCTATGTATACAAATCAAAGGGTTAATACCTTATTGCTCGCTTGTGAGGGATGAAGAAATTATCACTGGATATGTCTGATTCTCCTCAAGATATGCATATTTTAGTCCTTCAAGTAAGGGCTTCAGCTTTAACTTGGGCGCTTCCTCTTCCTTGCTTTCATTCATTTCCCCCAATTCTTTGAATCGTGGTTTTAAGCCTTTTTCCATCACCTATGTACAATCCAGTAAAGAACATATATCAGAAAGATTAGGCTCTAGTTCCATATTTGATTCTAATGAATTGACTAAACAAGTTTTCAAAGGGTCAAAAGAACTCCCTTTTTGGATATGGTCTTCCACAATAGTTTCAATCACATTAGCCTCCTCAATTTCATCATCTTCTTCCTGTGGTTGTTTGCACATATTAAAAACGTTAAGTTCCAATGTCATGTTCTCAAATGATAGCTTCATGACTCCATTCCTGTAATTAATCAAAGCATTAGAGGTAGCTAGAAATGGACGCCTTAAAATGACAGGAATTGAATTACATGCTTCCACTGGTTGTGTATCCAAGATGATAAAATCCACTGGGTAAATGAATTTATCGACTTGAACTAACACATCTTCTACTACTCCTCTTGGCACTTTAATTGATCTATCAGTAAGCAAAAGAGTCACAAAAATTGGTTTTAACTCACTTAGATTTAGTTTCTGAAATATCGAGTATGGAAGCAAATTTATACTAGCACCAAGATCAAGTAAAGCTTGTTCAATTTTATGGTCTCCAATAACACATGGAATTGTAGGACATCCTGGATCCTTATATTTGATTGTATTATTGTTTTGAAGAATAGTACTTACTTGCTCGGCTAGAAAGGCCTTCTTTTTCACATTCAATTTTCTTTTCATAGTGCACAAATCTTACAAAAATTTTGCATAAGAAGGTACCTGTTTGATCACATCCAGCAACAAAATATTGCCTTCACCTGTTTGAAAACTTCAAAAATTTCAGAAACGTGGGTTGGTTTCTTTTGTGTGGCTAATGCTTGAGGAAATGGAGGCATAGGTGGGGATTTGATTCCTTCTTCGCTTGGTGTTGGTTTGGTAACCTATTTCTTATCCTTAGAGATGGATTTATCTTCTTTCTCATAAGGTTTAGGAATGTGTTTTTCCATAACCTTACCATTGCGGAGGGTCATGATTGATTTAGCTTTATCAATGTAATGACTGTTTGAGTTGCTCACACCTGAATTAGATTTATCTTTGGGATTTTACAATGTATGGGAAGGAAATTTTCCTTTTTCTTGGATGATAAATGTGGATGCAAATTTTGCAAGAGTGTTTGACAAATTGGCTAATGTTTGAGCAATTTGACTATTGAAGGTCTCTTGCTTTGTAATGAATGAATGTAATGTCTCTTCAAGGACCTTCCTAGGAGGAGGAGCATATGCATGATCATGAGAATTTTGAAAATTTCGATGTGTTTGAAAAGGGAATTGTGAAGATTGTGTATGATTGTCATTTTTTCAACTAAAATTTGGATGATTTCTCTAACCTGGATTGTAGGCTTGTAAGTATGGATTGTCATTTGGCCTTTTGAAAGTGTTTAAGGCATTGGCTTGTCCATGGAGACATTCTCTAAAGGCATGCAAAGTTGGGCACTCATCAGTAGGATGGTCATTATCATCACAAATGTGACAGACAATTTTTTGAATAGACTTCAATTGACCACTCTTTTTCATTTCTAAAGCCTCGACTTTTCTAGCTAGGAATGCATATTTGGCTTCAAGGTCATGGTCTTCCCTAAGGTTGTAAATGCCTCTATTGGATGTCGAGGTTGGGGCTTTGCTTGGTGCCTCATAGGTGCCAGCAGTGTCCCAATTTTGGGCTTTGTCTGCTAATGAATCTAGGTAGTCAATTGCTTCATCAGGGCCCTTATCTCCAAATTCTTCATTACACATTAGCTCCACTAGTTGTCTATCTTGAGGTGTTAACCCTTCATAGAAGTGCGCAACTATTCTTCAAGTTTCAAAACCATGGTGAGGATAGGTATTAAGTAATTCTTTATACCTATCCCAATATTGGTAAAGGGTTTCTTTCTATTTTCGAGTAAAGGTGGTGATTTGTCTTTTAAGAGAATTTGTTCTATGGGTAGGAAAATTTTTTTTTAAAAATTGTTGTTTCATCTCATGCCATGAACTGATGGAACTTGACCTGAAATTTTGTAACCATGTTCTAGCTTTATTCTTTCAAAGAAAAAGGAAAAAGCTTTAATCTAATGGTGTTTATGCTACAATTTGGGTCACTATAGGAGTTACACACCTATTCAAAGATTTTTAAGTGTGAATATGGGTTCTCCATATCAAGGCCATGAAAGGTGGGTAAAAGTCAAACAAAACTCGATTTGAAATTGAAATGAATTGCATTGGGAGGAGAAATTACACAAGATGGTGCACTAGTCCTTACCGGATTCATGTAATCTCTGAGGGTTCTTGGTTGGGTTTGGTCATTTTGTTGGGAACGATTGTCCCCTTTATCTGTGAACCTTTCCACTTGATTATCGGCCATGTTTTCTAAGGAAGATGATGTTTTCCTAACAAGTCTACCACTAGATGTGCGTGACCAAATTTTCATGCAATTTCCAAAGAGAAAAGGAAAGAAAAGATGAGCACACAAAGAAAAATTAAGATCTAAAAAAGAGAAAAAGGAATACTAACAATTTTGCACGCAAATTTTACCTTCCCTGGCAACGCACCAAAAACTTGACACATCCAAAAATAGGATTACTCCTAAGTATAGGAGTGTCGATGTAATAAATCCAGTGAGATCGGGGTCGATCCACGAGGAAGGGGATTTAGCGCTACAAACTAAAATGTAAGTAAATATGATATGAATAATCAAGATGATATCAACGAATAGATGTAAAGATGGTAGGCGGTACTACCGACCATTTGAATGTAAAACAAAAATAAAAGGTGGTAAGACCATCCATGAAAATAGAAGGTAAAACCTACCATAGCAAATGAAATAACAATTTCATATGCAATAAATAAGAATAATTAAAGTACAAAAGTAAGATAAATTAACACAATGACAATGAAGGCTAAGGTTAGGAGATTCACCCTTGATATATCAAATAAAAATAAATAACCCAATTATAACTCAATTGGAATCCACACATCAAGGAGGTTCCAATCGGAAGGTATGTCATTTAAGTCCATTTTGGTTATAAGAATTATATTTGTTTCATTACCAATATTTATACCACTTCTTGTAAATATGTTCAAGTATCCAGTGTGCCAAATACCATATGTTTACAACAAATCAAGGTTTTTAACTAGACTTGTGTCGGTAAGGAAGAACCATACGACATCTAGAAAGGATCCAAGCATTTGATGTGCCAAAGATTGTCTACAATGGATCAAGACCTCCTCTTTACGAGTGGTGTCAAGATTGATTAAGAAAATATATATAAATCATATAAAATAAATAACAAAAGATTATGATTATTAAGCACATATCAAAGGATTAGAAAATCCTTATTCTCATATCAAGGGTTTCGCCCTTTCACCTTAGCAAAAGATTATTTAGCAAGACATTATAAACGAAAGAAAATAAATTGCAAGAAAAAGAAGATTTATTAATAACATCAAGAGAACAAACGCAGATAGAAAACACAATAATAAAAGATCTCAGCCAAAGCTAAGATGCCCTTATGGGTCACAATTCACTTCTATTTATAGATACATTCAGGGGTAAACTTATCAAATTACAAAGTGACAATTGTAAAATATCTTGTTGACAATTTTGATCATCGTATTCGCCGACTTTGACCACCGATTTTGGCATCGAATTATTTAGAATTTTTATCACATGTCTTCATGAAAGTGGTAGACATTTCTCTCAGCTTTCTAGTACATCTCGATTCATACAATTTGGATACGTATGTCAAGAGATATGGTCAAAATACGAAGGCATGGTCAAGGTGGGCTGAAACTGTAGATGGGTTCACTTCAAGCCCATTTTTGGTCGACGAAGAGCCCGAATTGGATGATGCTTGTGAAAATATAATCTTATAGATAATTTAATCAGATTTCCAAAAAATAAAGATTTGCACCATTATGATTTATAAATAGAAAGTTATGACCATTTTACCAATCATGCAATAAAAACTGAAATTAAGATAAATCTAATTCAAAAGATGCAAAGACTACAAATATGCTTAAATTGAGGAATTTAATGATACTATTAATGCCATATGATGAATTAAGCTCTTCTTGAACATCCATATTTAATTGTTCATCAACAATTTTAGATGAATTAAGTTACCATTGATGAAAATGGTGGATTGAGAATTGTTTAGATGAAGAATTATAAATTGTGGTATTTGAGATAGTGTCTAGTCTTTTGTCTAATTGGGGTATTTAAGCTATTATGAAACTGCAATGAATATTATGAATGATTTTGATAGAGTTAAGTCCAATTTGTGACTTTTAGGATTTGCTTTTGATTTTTTTTTTTGGTTGTATTGGTTAATCGTACGAGTACTTATTTGGGTGTAATATGTTTTTAAAAAATGAAAACATTATTTTATGAATTGCTTTGAGCTAAATTAATGCGTGCTACTAGCTATTTAAAAAAAATTATGAAATTTAACGGTTCATGAAGAGTTGACCGTTTTTCGCAACTATTTAACTACTAAAAACCATTTTTTGCCAAATAATTTTTATAAAATCGAATTGTTTCTAAAACTTAACTAAGATGTTTCCAAAAATGTTATCATTAAAATGTATTCATATTCATGTATTTATATTCATGTTTTGAATAATAATAGAATGTATATTTGCGGAATGATTGTGACATGGATTTTTTTGTAATCATTCATGGTTATTGAATTCAATTTTGAGATTTGATATTTGGATTTGGTAATGGAATAGATTTGAACTTTGAATACTAGTTATAGTTTTATTTAAACCAATATGAGTATATTTGATTTATTGCCTAAATATTTAATATTTTAAGCTATTAAACAGTCTTGTATTGTTTTACTTACTGAGTTAACAACTTACGTCTTTTCACCACCATTTTGTAGATCAAGTTCGTTGACAAGGGTATGATCAATTAATTTTTAGTTAGTTGAAGTTATCCTTTGGTGAAAGAATGGATTTAGCCATGGACTAGATTTGCTTGACTTTCTTGAATTTGCATTTGAGATTATAAGTTCTGGTATGTGGAATTATTTGTTGGAGAATTTAGAATTTGGTTTAATGTAGTTTTTGGATAATTGTATATTGGGTGATTTGAGATTGTCGTAAGCATTGTAGTTTGACCTTTGGAGGAAAAAAAAAAGTTAGCTGAGACTGAATTTCGTGGCTTTTTGAACTCGATTCATCATGAAAGCGTGATGGGTCTAGAGGGTAGCAATTGAAGTACCCAAGGGCAGAGCATAATGTATTGTGGGGAGGCCTCCCCAGCCCAAAAATTATAAAGTTTTTAGTTAGTCTTTCATATTCATATTTATCACAGTTTTGCCTCCTTTAATTATGCGTTTTGTAGTAACATCACTTTTTAATTTTTATGTTTTACTATTGGCCCACCTAATTATCTAATTCTGCCTTTGCCCTTGAAAGTATCCTATTAAATTCAAGTGGCTTGAAAACTATTGTCACCAATCACAAATTCTTTTTGAAAGTTTTGAAGCCTAGGATCTAGTTACATCAGATAACACATGAAGTTAAATCTAAAGAAACAACAGGAAAGTAAAAAATGCATGTCCAACTTTTACGTGGTTTGGCAATAACTTACCTACATCCACGAGTAGCCAAACTGCAATCCACTATGTCGTTCATGTTTACAAGGACAAAGACCTTTTATAAGATGAGAATCCCCATCTCTCACACTCACGCATCCTATATAAACCATGCTCCCTCCAAGAACTTCAACGATAATGAACCAATTTCCTTAAATTGCTACACTTAACTATCCAATAGTTTAAGGCCCACTTGACTGTTATACAGCTTCCCTAGTGAATACTCAAGCCCCCTGGAGCATTCGGTGATCACTCATTAACATAAATCAATAACACAAGTATGACACAAAGTTTTCTCGAACTATAAAAATAAAAGCTTGTTCTACCACTAAACTTAAAGTAATCTTTTTTCTCTATATACTGCAGGTCCAATGAACCTTATTGCATAAGGATTCTTGAAAATCATCCAATAACTGCACATCACGAATGCTAGGAAAACAAACTTACTGTTAGGATATTCAATAATAGAACAAAATAAATGAGACATGTCATTTATTCTAAAATTTATAACTAATTAAAAAATAAAATCTGTAAATTCTTAAAAAATAATCAATTTTCGTGTTAAAAAATTTATTGCGACGAATTTTTTGTCGCTAAAGGTAGTATTTAGTGAGAAAAAATTGGTCGCAATAAACTTTTTTAACTAAAATAATTTTATTAAAAAATGAGTTGTTTTCTAACAATTTGCGACAATATTGGAATTCATCACAAAATATACTCTTTTGCGACACTTTTTATTTTGTCGCAAAAAGTAGACGTTTTGTGATCTTTTTTGTGACGAGATATTTGTCGCAAAATACCACTTTTTGCGAGAAAAATTTTGTCGCAAAAAGACTTTTTGCGAGGAATTCCAGAATCGTCGCAAAAAAACCTATTGCGACTCACATATTGCGACTGGAGCGCGACGAATTTATTTTTGTCGCAAAAACTTATTGCGACGAAATTTTAACTTTTTGCGACGAAAAATTTCGTCGCAAAAAGTCAATTTTCTCATAGTGAGTGTTGAGTGTACAAAACTCGCAAAGTAATCAAAATAGGTAGAAAATAATGTTTAAAGGCCACTAGAATTAAGAACTCTCTCTGCATGCATCCCCAAAATGACTACTAAGCCCTTTCTCTTGGAATAATGGGTTTTTTTATATACTGCAGCACAAGTGGTGCACGCTAGTATGAAGTGGCACATGCCAAAACAAAGTGTCTTACACTAGTTTAAACTGGTGAATAGCCCTAGGCAAAAACCATAGTTTCTTTTTCTTTCGATTTCGCAACTAAGCTATGATTTTTTACGTTTTCATATATCGATCCTCGTTTCGACTTTGGCTTATGGTTTATAGCCATAGGGCTTAAAACCATAGGTGACTCTTTGGTGCTTATAGTTTTACCCTTTACTTTGGAGGGGTTTATGGAAGACAACCACTGAGAGAGTACACTGTGAGCATACTTACTTGTCATGTGTCTGAACTCCACTGTTTTATCGGCCACTGTAGCAAGTCGATCAAGGATTTTATTTGTTATTGCTACAGGCCAGTTGAGGTCTTAATCAACTATTACTACAGCCGATCAAGGATTTCATTAGATATTGCGACAAGCCAGCTGAGGTCCTAATAGAATATTGCTCGAGGTCCATTAAGGACTTCACCAGCTATTGCTACAGGCCTATTGAGGTCTTAATTGACTATTATTGCAAGTTGATCAAGGATTTCACTTGTCTTGATGCTGGAATTTGATGGTGGATGCTTTCATCTTGGCGCTTTGTGCTCTTATGAGGACTTGCTTCAATTTTGGATGCTTTCTCTTGTTGTTGGTTCCATAGTTTCTTGGAGGTAAATTTTGTTTGGACTTAGTGTCCTACTAAGGATTGCACTGGACATGTTGCTTGGTTAGAGGTTTCCTCTATTCTTCGTCATGCTCGACTAAGGATCTAATTTGAACTTTATGCACTTTCAGGTGTCTTTATATGTTTTAGGTTTTGTGGGCTTGGTGATTGCTGCCACCGGTCGTTTGATGATAGGGTTGGATTGAGGACCACTGCCACTAGTTGCCCATGATTTTGTTGAATTAGTGACCACCTCTGCTGCTTGATCTAGGATTTTATTGAATTGGTGACCATTGCTACTGCTACCTACGTTATGAGAAAACTCGAGATGTTACTTTCATCAATTCAAAAAGAAAGTGGGTTTGGTTGTACTCCACTGGGGATCCATTATGAATATTCGTATCTCTGAAGAACCTCACTCCTTGTGTCTTGTTGCATGTATGTCTTGTTGCATGTATGCGTTTCATTTTCCTTGCTCCATTGGGTGGGTTTGAACTTTTCAAGCTCTGATTGTTGTTCTTACTCCATTATTGGTGTGACATTATGACTTTCTGGTGCCACAATGGAATTTTGATATTTGCATGCTGCCTTGATTCTGCCAATGATTGGATGTGGCCACCTTTTGGGTGCCTTGAATGCAAGTGATCATCTTGTGGGAAAGTTGTGCTGCCTCCTCACAAAAGGGGTATTTCAGCCTTTTGGTGTTGTAAGGGTATTTTGGTCATTTTAAGCATCATGAAGGCGCTCTGATCATTTTATTTCATGAGGGCATCTTGGTCATTTGGGGTGTTGTAAGGGTATTTTGGTCATTTTGGGTTGTGTGGTTGTCCTTACCATTTTGGATGTCGTAAGGGCGTCCTAGTTGTTTTGGGTGCCATGAGGGAATTTTGGTCATTATGGGTATCGTGATAGTATTTTGATCATTTTACATCGTGAGGGTGTTGTGGTCATCTTGGTGAGAATCTAGTTGAGAAAGGGGGTATTTTGGCCATATAGGGTGTCGTGAGGACGTTTTAGTCATTTTGGTTACTATGAGGAAGTTTTGGTCATTTTGGGTATCGTGAGTGTATTTTAGTTACTTTGGTTGTTGCGAGGGCATTATGGTCATTGTGGATACTATGAGGACGTTTTGGTCATTTTGGCACGGTAGGGGGTATTGTGGTGAAATTTGGTTAAGAGAGGGGTATTTGTTAATTTATAAATAGGGGTTTCTGTAAATTTTACTATTTATGGGGGTATTTGTGAAATTTAGCTTCGGGGGCATTATTTGCAATTTTTCTTGCAAGAACTGGCGTAAGCTAGCTTAAATTGGCGCATACCACAAAGGACTGATGCACGCTAGTTGGCTCTCCTCTATATAAGCCAAGTCCTTTTCCCTCATCCGTCAACCTAGAATCTGCCAAAGTTCTTTTTATTGATTCCAAAGTTTAGTCCTTGTAATGATTGATAAAGCAGATAACGACCTAAATCATAATCAGTGAAAGATAGTCAGGATTATACCTAACATATGGTTTTCTTTTATTACTTTATACCAAAATATAATAATGATAAAAAAAATAATCTTGTAAAAGAGAAAGTTGGTTTTGAGATAAATATATCAGTTTCTCTTAGCATATCTAGATAGCAAAAAAAGTTGTGTCGATATATTGCATTCCATCTTAACTCTAGTGGAAGAGTAAAGAGATTGATACCTTACCCCACGAAAACTCAAACTGCAACTATTAGTCATGCAAATACTAATACCAGTGGAAGAACTACCAAACTTTTTGTAGTATGGGACAATATGTTAGAATTTAAAGTGATTTAATTTTTGTCTATAAGTAAAATATGGTTTATTTTGCAACAATTCTAGATAAGAGGTTCCATTGATTTTTGAATTTCAAAACCATTACACTGATTTCTATTTCTACATGGCTTATTTTGCTATATCAAGTGCTTCATAAAAATATCAATTGCATAAAATACTTTACATAAAACAATCTTAAAGCTATATTTGTTTCTCTCACATCATGAGCATTAGTGACTTACCCGCTTGCAGTGAAAGCTAAGGCTCTTTTTGCTACTTGTTTATGTTTTGGGATTTTTCTAAACAAGAAAATTCTGAAAGAAAGTTGAGCCAAGCTAGATAAGCTGAAATGGTTGTGCTAAAGAAGAATCCATTTGCGAATTGAGACCTTTGGACATCTTCCTCAACTCCATCTCCACTAGAACTTGTATCAAAAGACCAAGATGCAGAAAGCTAGAGAACAAGCAAAAGCAAGAAAAAGAGTTGAAGTCTGTTGACTTGCAACTAAGTAATTGGATAACCTTTTCAAGGGACTTGATAATAAATATAGGGTAAGCACACATGACTACATCACTCAAGCAATACTTTACCCGACCAGAAAGTAATTCTCAAATTACATCATCATTAGGTTGTTCAAACAAGCAAAGCACATGAATCAAAAGTCACTAGTTGCTTCTAATATCATACCACATCAAGAATAGTAGAGACCATTACCAACTCTTTTTACTGAATTTCCTCGATTGTTATAATCAAATGGGCTGTCATTATTCTGTAGTATTATCTATCATAACTCAAATGGCTAAATATAAAGAAATCAGTCAATCAACACCACACATAAAAGATAAAATTTAAATGTGGTCATAGACCATAATGCGCATTAAATAAAAAAACACCATTAGAAATACCTTATGAATAAATTTTGATAGAAAGCAAGCAATAAAATCACAAAGAAAACAATTATTTTTCTCGATGAAAAAAAAAACTCTTTGTCATACTCATTAATCATTTTGAATTCATTACAATAAGCTATCAAGCATCAAATTCACCACATTGATATATCAAATCTATCAACTATAGTTATAGTGTTCCAATAAAATAATAATTCCTATAAAATTTGTAGTACAAGCATAAATTAGATCCCCAAGCTAACTAATAAATTGATTTAAAATCTAGCCAGTATCCCTCCTTGTCTTTCTCTAGGGTCGAACTTGAAGTAGGCACATTTGATATTTTACATGGTTGGCTTTGCTTGTAAGTTTCTGAGTTCTGATTCTTATGGGTAATTTGCATTTGCAGGTTTGGCTGTGGCAGAGACCTCACAACCTATAGAAAAGTAAGAGACTCATCAATACCTGCTATGGGCAGCCTCAACTTACCTCGAAATTAGGGTTTCATGATATCAAAGAATATTCTTGGAATCCGCTTGGTTCATTGGGATCATGCCATCTTACCATAATGGATGGCTAGGATCTAGGTCAAGCTTTGCATCACCTATATAAGGAAAAGAACACCAAGAATGAGGGGATTCCACTCTTCTCTTTTCCAATACTCAAGAAAGATTCTAGGGTTTGCTTTCTCCTACTTTCTCTCCCATACTTGTTGTTCATACATTGTTCATACAATTCAATCCATGAAACCCATGCATAAACACTAATTTTCTTAATGATTTCTCACCAAACAGTGACCTCCTTGCTGACTTGCATGTCAGAAGGTTTCTGCTAGTGAGAAATCTGGCAAACCCCGAACTTGCTTTCTCTATTATCCAGCCATCAACATATTTGATCGTTGCCACCAATTGTTAGACTTCTATGCTTACCATGGGAGCTACTTGAGATTGCTAGAGAAGGAGTACGGTCAGCATCGGTCATAAAACTGTCTAGCCACCACTCAACAACACTGGAAGTTGGTTCCCCCTTAGTCACACATCCACATAAAGTAGTTAGTTCGGAGTTTACTATTCTTCTTTACCTCCATTGAGTCGATGAACTCTAAGAACTTCTGATCATAAACTTTCAATTAGTTACTTCCACATTGAAATATCTATTTCATAATTTTAAGGGATATTTTTTCCATCTACTATTCATATCTTGACATGCGTAAGAAAATGATGTTGATCTGTTTTTTAGCATTAACATTTGGTGCCTTCTGTGGGAATCACAATCAATAGTCATTTGTTTGCTGGTTTCATTAAGTTGTAGATTGTTTTTATGATTTAATCTTTTGTGCAAGTTTTGTGAAAGTTATGTGACGATAGATGGAGATAAAGCAAGTGTAATAAGGAGTACTCAGGAGGAACCACAATCAATTACTGGACTAAGCACTATCGGTCCTTCAACTAAGAACCATCAAGCTATCGCTATCGACAATCCTTCAGTTTAGAACCAGCAGGCTAGTAACATAGAACTTCATACCACAAGAGATGGCCAAACCCACATCAGGATGCTGACTCAACTATAAGCTAAGGATAATGTTCAACTGCTAACACCAGTGCCCTTTATTGGCCCAAACACAAACCAGTTCCACCTTACCTAATTTCTCATCCTCAATGCATACCTTACCTAGTGTACCTAACCTCGAGCAAAATCTTATAAGCCTTAACTAGTAAGCCAATTTACCTATATAAACACCATTCCAATCTTCAGTCATGGGTCCTACTCAACAAGTGGAGCTAATAGAACAATACATCACTGCCAACTCTAGACCTCATGCAAATGCCTTACAGAAAACCCAAATGACTTGCGGAACAAACTTGAAAGACAAAGGCTAGCTAGGAGAAAAAATGAAGTTAGCACTATAAGAAAAAATGTCATATTTGGCTGTCTTGAAAACGCCACCAATGGCACCGCCAAATATAGTCAATTTAGCATATTTGGTGATCATGAGACCGCCAAATATGCACATGATTATACTTGATGGTTTTTGGCTGCCAAGTATAAATAATTTTAGAAAATTAAAAAAAAAATATATTTGACAGTTTTTAACCGCCAAATATGCACCTAACTATACTTGACGGTTTTTGACCACCAAGTATAATAGGTTTAAAAACTAAAAAATATATACTTGATGGTTTTTGACCGCCAAGTATAATAGTTTCAAAAATGAAAAAAATATACTTGGCTGTTTTTAACCGCCAAGTATTTAAAAAAATTAATATATATATATATATATATAAATAAATAAATATATAAATAATAGGTATCATTGTTAAATAATACAATTTTATAGCATTCTTTGTCCATACACTAATCTCATTGCAATGAGCAGAAATTGCAAGTTGAATGAAATCTATGTACGACTCCCACCTTTAATTCATATTATATTGAAGACCACGAGAATAAGACATTCATTCCAATAAAGCATATCCCTTTTCCTTCAACCTTTCTCCTAGTCAATATCATCCTTATCCTCTCCAGAAGCCTCAGCCTTAACATTCAAGTCATTGACCTTGAAACTTTCACTTGTGTTGCCTGTAGTAATACAAAGGGAAATGGTTGATGAATAATGACTAACAAACTAGTGTTAAATAGTAAGATCTAGGTGTTGACCCAGGTATGGCAACCCAAGAGGGAGAGTGAATTGGGTTTTTATTTATCAATATGGATTTAGAAAACATTTCTTGAAAGATCAAAATTATTTAAATCTTTCTTTGAGAACAAAGGTGAAGAAGATGAAAATAGAATGCAATCAAGAGAATGGCAATAAAGAACAATCACAAGTGCAAGTAAATATAAAGAGATAGGGATAGAGAGAGTGCAAACTCAATTTACCTGGTTCGGCAAACCTTGCCTACGTCACGGGCTCCTAGCTCCACGAGCTAAGCTTTTCACTAAGTTGTAGAAATCTTTACAACTTGCTTGATGAACAACCTCACCAAGACTTTTTCCTTCAACTCTTGATAACACCACACCAAGAGTTCTCCTTGATGAACAATCTCACCAAGGTAACTTTCTTCAACTCTTGATAACACCACACCAAGAGTTCTTCTTGACGAATAACCTCACCAAGGAAACTTCCTTCTGTTAGCCCTAAGGCTACATGATAATTTTGATGATAACAATACACATTGATTCATTGTGATTTACTAACATGTTTATTTATATGCAAGAGTAATATCATTGAAATAATTGTAAAATCAAGAAGAGGCTTATTAGAATGAAGTGTTGAAGCTAAGGAGAAGACTACATGTTAAAGGCACCAAAGTTTAAGAACAAGGATTGACTCAAGGAATGTGACACATAAGTAATGTTCAATCAATTGGTCATATATATCTCTACAAATATCCAAATGACGTGATTCTTGAGGCTTTGGAAAGCTTACTCAATTTATAACATTTCATATGTTTTAATGAAATTCAAATTTCAAGTGCAAGGTTGTCCAAATCATCATGCAAGTTGAAAGACAAATGGAAGCAGCTGACATGAGCACCGAATACTCCTTTGGACATATCTTGAGCTAGAAAAATCAAAAGGACTTGATTCTTATGGCATTGGAAAGATAACTTAATGAAGAACATTTCATATGTTTTTAAAAAATTCAAATTTCAAACAGAAGGCTGGCATAATTGACATGCAATTCGGTGGACTGACACAGAGAAGAAAAATCAACTCACATGAGTACCGAATGGTTTTTTGGCCATATCTTAAGATAGAGATATCCAAATGCTTTTATTCTTAATTTTTTGGAAATATTATTCAAATATACAGATCTTTTATGTTTTGAAGAAATTCAAATTTCAAACGGAAGGCTGACAGAATTATCATTCAATTTGGTGGACTGACACAAGAAAGAAAAATCAAGTCACATGAGCACCGAATAGTTTTTTGGCCATATCTTGAGTTACAGATATCTAAATGACTTGATTCTTGATGCGTTGGAAAGATTATTTAAATTTGCAAATCCTTTATGTTTTGGAGATTTTCAAATTTCAAGCATAACATTGACAAAAATGGTAGACAAAATTATAGTTTTTATGGTGGGCAAAAAATTTGGAGATGGTGTCTTCACTTGATTAAGTTCATCCTATTTGCCTATAAAAGGAGCCCTTCTCCCATGCATTCAGCAAGTGAAGAGAAGCATCTATCAAGCAAAAAATAAGAGAAATATCAAGTCTAGAGAGCTTTTATATTCTTTATCTACTCTTTGAAGAGAGTTATACTTTTGTTGTAAAAATTAATCTTGTTCTTGTATTGTGGTGAGAGTGAGATATTCTTGTAAAGGATAATAGTTATCCTTGAGAGAACTCTTGTTGTGTGTTATCAAGAGTTGAAGGAAGTTGCCTTGGTGATGTTGTTCATCAAGAAGAACTCTTGGTGTGGTGTTATCAAGGGTTGAAGGAAGTTGCCTTGGTGAGGTTGTTCATCAAGAAGAACTCTTGGTGTGGTGTTATCAAGGGTTGAAGAAAGTTTCCTTGGTGAGGTTGTTCATCAAGAAGAACTTTTGGTGTGGTGTTATCAAGGGTTGAAGGAAGTTGCCTTGGTGAGGTTGTTCATCAAGAAGAACTCTTGGTTTGGTGTTATCAACAGTTGAAGAAAGTTGCCTTGGTGAGGTTGTTCCTCAAGAAGAACCCTTGGTATGGTGTTATCAAGAGTTGAAGAAAAAAGTCTTGGTGAGGTTGTTCATCAAGCAAGTTGTAAAGATTTCTACAACTTAGTGGAAAGCTTAGCTCGTGGAGCTAGGAGCCCGTGGACGTAGGCAAGGTTTGCCGAACCACATGCATCGAGTTTGCACTCCTTCTATCCCTATACTCTTTACATTTACTTGTACTTGTGATTGTTCATTATTATTATTCTCTTGATTACATATTTGATAACTTCTAATTTCATCTTCTTCACCTTCATTCTCAAAGAAAGAGTAAACTAATTTTGATCTTTTAAGAAAAGTTTTACAAATCCGTTTTGATAAATAAAAACCCAATTCACCCCCCTCTTGGGTTGTCATACCTGGGTCAACAAGTGGTATCAGAGCAAGGTTGCTCATTTTTTTTTAAATCATAACCGATTTTGAGCTATGGCAACTTTTAATCCAACTTCACATGTTGAGGGGCTTTCTATCTCTAGACCTCCATTTTTTAATGGAAGTGATTACTCTTATTGGAAAACTAGAATGAGTATTTTCTTGCAATCTTTTGATTATGATTTATGGCCTATTGTTTTGGAAGGACCTTTGGTTCCTACCAAAATTGAAAATGGGGAATGCATGCTTGAAAAACCTAAAGAATTTAGTGAAGATGATAAAAAGAAATTGAGTTTCAATGCTAAAGCTATTAATGTGTTGTATTGTGCTCTAGATAGAAATGAGTTTAATAGAATATCTACTTGTTCTATGGCACAAGAAATATGGCACACACTTGATGTAACTCATGAAGGAACTAGTCAAGTTAAAGAATCTAAAATTAGTATGCTAGTTCATAGTTATGAGCTTTTTAGATGAAACCGGATGAATCAATTTCTGAAATGTTTACTAGATTTACGGATATTATTAATAGTTTGAAATCTCTTGGTAAATCTTATTCTAATGTTGAAATGGTGAGAAAGATTCTTAGGTGTCTACCAAAATCTTGGGAGCCAAAGGTGACAACAATTCAAGAAGCAAAGGACCTCACCAAACTACTATTAGAAGAACTTATGGGTTCTCTCATGACTCATGAAATCATCTTGAAGAAGCATGAAGAAGAAGATTGCAAAGTGGCAAACATGTGCTTCATGACTTTAAGAGAAAATGAGATAAGTATTCTAAACCATGATCCTAAGCTTTCATATGATGAATTACTTGAAGCATTTCAAAATTTACATGTGCAAGTTGATAAACAAAATTCAAAAATCAATGCTTTCAAAAAGAAGTAAAAAATCATGTTATCTCAATTAGAAGAGTTAGTGGAAATAAATGAAGCTTTAGAAAATGAAAATGAAATTTTAAAGGAAAAAGATTTTGAAAGTTTGGAAAGTCAAATACATTATTTAAAAACTGAAAATGAGATTTTAAAACAAAAGGATTTTGACAAATTAGAGAAAGAAAATGTTATTTTGAAAAGGAAAAATAATGACTTAAGAAATATTGTTGATAGTTTTACAAAAAGCACAAAAAATTTGAATTCTATGTTACAAAACCAAATGTGTGTTTTTGATAAAAGAGGGTTAGGATATAAAAGTCATAAAAATCAAAAGTATTTTAAAAATTATTTTGCCCATGCATCTTCTAGGAATAATCCTAATCATTCATGTACTTATTGTGGAAGAAAATGACACAAAGTGCATTCTTGCTATATTAAGAGAAATCCTAATTTGAAATAAATATGGGTTCCAAAAAGTACCATAACTAACCCCCAAGGACCCAAGAACATTTGGGTACCAAAAAGTCGCTCTTTGAATGTTGATTGTAGAAACAAAGGAGTGGCAAACACAAGTGATACTTAGATAGTGGATGCTCAAGGCATATGACCGGAGATACCTCCAAGTTCTCAAGATTAATCATGAAGAAAGGAGGATATGTGACCTTTGGTGATGATGCTAAAGGAAGGGTAATCAGACATGGTGATATTGATGATGATATTGTTGAGGTAGAAAGGCAAATCAATGAATCAAGGCTTGATGAAAAGAGCCAAGATGAATTACAACTTCAACAAGAAAAGCTTGAGGAAGTAATTGATATTCTCAAGATTATCAAAGGAATGAAGGTATGCAAAAGCTCACCCTAAAAGATCTCATTATTAGTGAACCATCACAAGGTATGAGAACTAGATTTTCTTTTAAAAACTTTTGTAATCATTTTGCATTTGTCTGTCAATTTGAACCAAAATCTTTAAAGAAGCCAAAAATGAGGAAAGTTGGATTTTGGCTATGCAAGAAGAATTGAACCAATTTGAGAGAAATCAAGTTTGGGAATTAGTCTCTAGACCTAAATATGACTAAACCCCTTAGTCAAGATATATTTTGCATAATTAGAAGAGAATTAGCTATGTTGGATATGCCTTAATTTTGTTTTTATATGATAATCTTTGAATGGTAGCACATGTTAAGGGGGAGAATATATTTAGGGGAGTAATTAATTTGACTACATCTTTTTGATGATAACAAAAGGGGGAGAAATAGTTGGATTGCTTAAATTCATAACAAGTGCCATTTTTTTTGTTTATTCTTGATTTTATTTTCATTCTTTATTTTAGATATTATTTGAAAATAATCAATGATTTGTCATCATAAAAAAGGGGGAGATTGTTAGCCCTAAGGCTGCATGATAATTTTGATGATAACAATACACATTGATTCATTGTGATTTACTAACATGTTTATTTATGTGCAAGAGTAAGATCATTGAATAATTGTAAAATCAAGAAGAGGCTTATTAAAATGAAGTGTTGAAGCTAAGGAGAAGACTACATGTTAAAGGCACCAAAGTTTAAGAACAAGGTTTAATTCAAGGAATGTGACACAGGAGTAATGTTCAATCAATTGGTCATATATTTCTCTACAGATGTCAAAATGATGTGATTCTTGAGCCTTTAGAAAGCTTACTCAATTTATAAGATTTCAAATTTTTTAAAGAAATTTAAATTTCAAGAGTAAGGTTGTCCAAATCATCATGCAACTTGAAAGACAAATAGAAGTAGCTGACATGAGCATCGAATACTCTTTTGGACATATCTTGAGCTAGAAAAATCAAAATGTCTTGATTCTTACGGCATTAAAAAGAGGACTTAATGAGAACATTTCATATATTTTGAAGAAATTCAAATTTCAAATGGAAGGCTAACATAATTGACATGCAATTCGGTGGACTGACACAGAGAAGAAAAATCAACTCACATGAGCACTGAATGGTGTTTTAGCCATATCTTATGATAGAGATATCCAAATGCTTTGATTATTAATGTTTTGGAAATCTTATTCAAATATGCAGATCTTTTATGTTTTGAAGAAATTTAAATTTCAAACGGAAGGCTGACAGAATTATCATTCAATTTAGTGGATTGACACAAGAAAGAAAAATCAAGTCACATGAGCACCGAATGGTGTTTTGGCCATATCTTAAGCTACAGATATCCAAATGACTTGCTTCTTGATGCGTTGGAAAGCTTATTCAATTGTGTAGATCTTTTATGTTTTGCATATTTTCAAATTTCAAACAGAACATTGACAAAAATGGCAGACAATATTACAGTTTTTATGGTGGGCAGAA
>SNVD02003914.1:0-18757 GCA_013180625.2 Boswellia sacra
AATAAGACAGATGGCAAAGAGAGATAACACCTGATCAATTTGATGGCCTACGAAAGGAATCTCCTCGAGACACAAAAATCGATCATTATTACCTTATTTTATTTTTCTTTCCCTTTCTTTTATTTATTTTTCAAAAACATTGGGTTGCCTCCCAATAAGCGCTTGGTTTAACGTCCTCAGCCCGACGTTGGTTCCATCATGGCAGGGTCCAACCTCCGCTGTGCTTCTCAAGTGGGCTTGGATCCTTCTTCTAATAAGATACGGTGCATGCATATGGCTAGGCTAATACCTGTCTCTTATACACATCTAGATGTGTATAAGAGACAGGTCTGTAAGTATTCGGACGAGTTTCTCTTCTTGTATTCGTGCAAGACCCATTTCCATTGTAACTCGCAAAGTATCATTCTCACCCAAGAATCCATGATTCAAATGATCTGGAAGTGACTTAAGCTCCAAGGTATGGCTTTCATCACAGAAGGAAGAAGTTTTTCACTAGATAAAGGCAATTCAATGTACGAAACATCATACCTATTTGTGGTGATAGCTATAGTCTCACTAAGCATGCCATCGCTTCCTCCATTTCTTTGGACACTTTTATCAACCTTCTTGGTTCTTTGGAATTTTCTGTCCCTATGTGCTCACTAATAGCCATTTCCAATCCATCCTTGCGAGTTAACTCAAAATATTGTTGTGCCAAAGAATCAATAATGTCAACTGCAAAAACAGAATACAAGTCACTAGGGTACCTCATTGCCTCGAAAATATTGAAACGGATCACTTTGCCATCAAACTCCATGGTGAAAGTGCCATCATGAACATCAATCTTGGTTCTAGCATTTTTCAAGGATGGTCACTCTAAAAGAATCGGAGTTGGAATAGGAGATGTCTCATCCTCTATTTTAAGGACATAGAAGTCTGCTGAAAAAACCAATTGATTCACCTGCACAAGCACATCTTCCACAACTCTTTTGGGATATGCATTAAAATGATCAGCAAGTTGAATGGTAATACCAGTTTTCGCAAAAGGTCCAAGATTTAAAGAAGTATAAATAGAATATGGCATGACATTAATAAATGCTACTAAATCGAACATAGCTCTTTCAAACTTGGTATTACCAATGGTGCATGGAATGGTGAACGTACCTGGATCTTTGCATTTCAGAGGAATTTTTCTTTGCAATGCAGCTGAAACATTTTCCCCCACACTTACTTTCTCATTCCCTTTTAAATTTCTCTTGTTGGTGCATAACTCCTTGAGACATTTTGTATAATGAGGTATTTGCTCAATAGCATCCAGAAGTGGTATATTTACCTCGATCTTACGAAAAGTCTCCAAGATTTCATGTTCTTGTTCCTCCTTCTTTGATTTTGCAAATCTGCTAGGAAAAGGTGGAGGAGTAACATAAGAAGGAATAGGAGTCTTAAGATTTACCTTAGAAGATGATGTCTTGTTCATGGTGGAAGTGGTGTCATCTCCTTCATCAGTTTGTGATTTCTTTGCCAGGTTTTGGATACTTGCCCCAGTTTTCATTCGCTCTCCACTTCGAATTTGCTCTCCACTTCGCAAAGTTATCGCACAAGCATTCTCTCTTGGATTGATCACCGTTTGAGAAGATAATTTTTCTGAGCATTGGCCCTCGAATTTGCTCATGCTAGTAGACAATTATCCCATTTGATTTGCGAGGTTTTGGATACTTGCCCCAGTTTCTTGCTGGAATTGCATTGTGTTAGTGGCAAGTGCATTAACAATATCCTGGAGAGACATACCTGAGTTTTGTGAAGCTGGTTGTGGTGCTGGGTGTGGCATTGGTGGTGGTTGCATTTGAAATGGTTGCTACACTCTAGGTTGATTGAAACCTTGTGGCCGATTTGGTATGGCATTTGGGGCGATTGGTTGATGATTCCAGTAATTAAAATTAGGGTGATCTCCCCATCCGACATTGTAAGTATTAGAGAAGGGATCATACCATTGCCTTGGTTGTATTGGAAATCCACCCATGGCATTGGCTCGTTCCATATATTCTTCTTGTAAAGTTGGATACATGTCGATTGGATACTCCATGGTAGAATATACCCCACATGCATAAGATTTCTGCATATGTCCTACAGCCATGTTTTCCACAAGAGACGTTAGCCCAGAAAGTTGTTGTTCAATGTTCAGAGTGCTTACCTCGTTTACACCCCAATGTAGTTGTGGCTCAAATCGGCTATCGAAATGTTGGAAGTTTACTGCCATGTTGCCCAAACACAAACAATCAGAAAAGAAAAACAAAACAAATACGAATCAACAATGAAAACAAAATAACAAATCAATTAGAAAATCAATCCCCGGTTACGGCGCCAAAAACTTGATGCGTTCAAAACTAGCAAGTATACTAGTCGCACAAGTAATAAAGTGATAAGTAAGATATCGTTCCTACGAGGATTGATTCTAATTGAATTTGTTATTTCCAACAACAATTAACTAAATGGGGGGTTTTGTTGGTTTGATTAACTAGATGAAAAACTGAATACTACGGTAATTAATGAATAACACAATGCAAACTTAATTGAAATGGGAATTAATCAATGATAGAAATCTGGTTAAGGGATCATTCTCCACCACAAGATATGGATTTGCGAATTAATTATAGAATTAACATCCAATTACACCATTGAAATTATTAACCGTAGATAACAATAAGCTCTATTATCCCAATCTTTCCTTACTTTGTTGTTAAATAAAACAGGCTCTTTATTTAATCTCTATCCATTAAACAACCTAGAACAAGCTCTCTAAATTTAATTCAATAGATGCATTACGAAAAGAAAGACAGGTTGATCTAAGCAATAAACACACAAGCTCGGATTATTTAACTTAGGTTATATTCTCCAATTACAATCTCTAATCATAATTTTGCTACTAATGATTAGAAATTCAAGACAATTACGGATCAAGATTTCTAATCTAGCAATAGACAAGTTGGCCACCCAAATACAATCAACAAGTAATCATAAGCATTAGATATGGGAAAATACAAGCAATTTCAATTAGAGAATTGGATAACAACTTCTTACACAATCAACTCACAAAATACATATCAAGGGCTTTGAAATCACCCTTAACCAATTCAGATTCAGTTACACATGTTTAAAAACGTAGGCTTTGAAAACACCTAAAAAATATTAGACCAGAAAGGACTCCTTTGAATTCTCACAAGTGTGTCCTAGAGGGAGAGAGAATGGATTTTTGGATGCCCTGAGAAGTGTGCCCAAGGTGTGCTTATATAGGCTTTTCTTGAAGTGAAAAAGTGATAAATAACCAATGTGGGATTTGGATGAACAGTAATACATGAACAATATTGTTTGAACAGTGAACTCACTGTTTAGCCATTCCTATTTTATAATTTTGCAATGTAGTGCCTTATGACCTTTTTCTATTCAATTGCTTATAACTTTTTGAGTTCAACTTCGATTCATGATCCATAAATTCCTACGAAAATTAGACATCCATAACTTCACAACGGTATATGACTCATCATCAGATTCCTCCTAGATTAATTTATGTGATTTTTCAAAGTTATGTGTCAGTTTTTCGAGACACTTCACCAACTTCTTCTCACCCTTCTATTCTTGATCTTCAAGGGCATTTTGATTATTTTCATTGCTCGAGATTCATCTTTATTCCTTCATCGAGCCTAAAAAATTTGGTGTCTACAGTTTACCCCCTACTTTGGAGAGGTTTGTTAGACACAAAAGTCGACAAAGTATTCTAACTTTGTCTTTCTGATGAACATTTAAATACGTATGCTTAATAAGAGCTTAATTTATCATATTGCATTAATAGTGTCATTAAATTCCTTAACTTAAGCATATTTGTAGTATTTGTATCTTTTGAATTAACTTCATCTTAATTTTTGTTTTTGTTTCAGGTTCGGTAAAATAGGCATAACTTTTCTATATATAGATCAGAATGGTGCAAATCTTGATTTGTTGAAAAGCTAATTAAATTATGTACAATATCATACTTCACAAGCATCATGAAATTTGAGCTCTTACTGGACCAAAAATGGGCTTGAAGTAAACCCATCTGTAGTTTCAGCCCAGCCTGACCATGCCTCCGTATTTTAACCACATCTCTTGATATATGCGTCCAAATCATCTGAATCAAGATATTCTAGAAAGATGAGAGAAATATCTATAACTTTCATGAAGACATGTGATCAAAATTTCTAATAATTTAGTGCTAAAATCGGTGGTCAAATTCGGTGCACATGATGATCCAAATGATGAACAAGATATTTTACAATTTTCCCTTTATAATTTGACAATCTTGCCCCGAATGAATCTATAAATAAAGGTACATTGTGACCCATTAAGGCATCTTGGCCTTGGCTAGGATCTCTTATTATTGTGTTTTCTCTCTTGCGTCTTATTCTCCTAATGTTATTGATAAATTTTCTTTTTGCAATTTATTTTCTTTCTTGCTTAATGTTCCCCTAAATTCTCTTTTGCTAAGGTGAAAGGATGAAACCCTTGATATGAGAATAAAGATTTTCTAACCCTTTGATACGTGCTTAATAATCTTAATCTTTTTTTATTTATTTTATATGATTTATATTTATTTCCCTAATCGATCTTTACACCACTCATAAAGTGGAGGTCTTGATCCATTGTAAACAATCCTTGGCATATCAAATGCTTGGATCCTTTTTAGATATCATATGGTTTTTCCTTACTGACACAAGTCTAGTTAGGAATCTTGATTTGTTGTAGACATATGGTGATTGATACATTGGATGCTTGTACCCTTTTACAAGAAGTGATATACATATTGGTAACGAAACAAATATAGTTCATATAACCAAAATGGGCTTAAATGACATAACTTTCGATTAAAACCTCCTTACCGTGCGGATTTCAATTGAGTTATAATTGGGTTGTCTATTCTTATATGATATATCAAGGGCAGATCCCCTAACCTTAGCTTTCATTATTATGGTATTAATTCTTCTTGCTTGTGTATTTTAATTATTCTTGTTTATTGCTTATGAACTTGTTCTTTCATTTGTTATGGTAGGTTTTACCTCATATTTCCATGGATGGTCTTACCACCTCTTATTTTTGTTTTAATTTGAACGGTCGGTAGTACCGCCTACCATCTTTACTTATATTTGTCAACATTATCTTGACATTCATTTACATTATTCATATCTTATTCTCTTGTTCTATAGTTTGTACTGCTAAATCCCCTTTCTCGTGCATCAACCTTAGTGTTACCGAGTTTATTACTTTGGCACTCCTATACTTGAGAGATAATCCTTATTTTTGGATGTGTCAAGTTTTTGACGTTGTTGTCGGGGAAGGTAAATTTTGGCATATAAAATTATAAGTATTTTCTTTTCTCATTTTTTTATTTTCATTTTTCTTGCGTGCATTCATCTTTTCTTTCTTTTTACATTAGTTGGTAGAATTGTTAAAAGTCACTCATCTTCTTTAAAAACATGCTCAAACCCAATTAAGAACATTAATGGACTACATAAATCTTATAAGAACTTGTACACAATCATGCATTGTCTTCTCTCATGATGCCATATATTTCAACCATGAACTGGATTTCATTCAATTCTTACCCCACTTTCATGGCCAAGATGTTGAAAACCCATATTTGCACTTGAGAGAATTTGAAGAGTTTTGCAATACCTATAGTGGCCATTGTAGCATAAACATCTTTACATTAAAGTTTTTTCCTTTTTCTTTAAAAGATAAAGCTAAAACATGGCTACAAAATTGTAGGTCAGGATCCATTAGCTCATGGGATGAAATACAACAACAATTTCTAAAAAAATTCTTTCCTCCCTATAGAACAAATTCTCTCAAAAGGCAAATCATCACTTTTACTCAAGAACAAGGAAAGACCTTTTACCAATGTTGGGATAGGTATAAAGCATTGCTTAATACTTGTCCTTACCATAGTTTAGAAACATGGAGACTAGTTTCAATTTTCTATGAAGGTCTAACATATCAAAATAGGCAAATGTTAGAACTAATGTGTAATGGACAATTTGAAAATAAAGACCCTGATGAAGCAATGGATTAACTAGATTTACAATCAAAAATGCCCAAAATTGGGATAATGTTGGCACCTATGAGGTACCAAGAACATCTAGTAGAGGCATTTTTAACCTTAGGAAAAATCATGATCTTCATGTTAAATTTACATCCCTAGCTAGAAAAATGGAGGACCTGAAAATGTGGTCTACGCAAGAAATTGTCTGTCACACTTGTAATACTAGTGATCATCCTACGGATGATTGCCTAATTGTGCCTACCTTTAGGAAAAGTCTGCATGAGCAAACCAATGTTTTAAACACTTTTCAAAGGTCAAATCCTAATCCTTACAACTATAATTTTGGATGGAAAAATCACTTATATTTTGATTGAAGGAATGATAATCATGCACAATCTTACCAACCGCCCTTTCAATAATATCAAAATTTTAAAAAATCTCATGATCATACACCTTAGGAGGATCTTGAAGAAATATTAGATTCATTCATTGCAAAGCAAGAGGCTTTTAATAGTCAAACTGCTCAGACTATGGCAAACTTGAATGATGCTCTTGAAAACTTGCATTTGGACTTAGTGCTCATGAGAAATGTGAGTTTCCATCTCAACTAGAGCGAAACCTCATCAATCCACATGTGTGTAATTCAAATGGCCAACATCTAGACAAAGATTTGGTCAGTACTCTTCACAATGGTAAGGTTGATAAAGAATATGCTCTTAACTCTTATGAGAAAGATGATGAATCAATCCTAAAGAGTAAGGAAGAGATTAATAAACCTACACCTAACAAGGAAAAGACTGAATCCTCACTTATGCCCTCATTTCATCATGGAACATAAACAAAATTTTGAGATTAATAAATTTTTCAAGCATGATGAAAATGAGGAAGCTAATAAGAATAAAACTAATGTGGAAGACTATATTCAAAATGGGAATTTTTTAAGTCCTTCAGAAATCAGTTTAGCCAGTTCATTTGAACCAAATATGCTACTAAAGCCCATTGCTTATAAAGAAATTTCATTACTTGATTTTGTACAAGTGAAAGAGATTAAGAGTTTGGAGCCATGTTTTGAAAAAAGGCAGGAAGAAACATCCATACTAAAGAATGCATGCTTCAAGGACAAACAAACTCAAACAGTGATAATCTCTTCCATTGTCACAAATAAAGGAAAAAGAGAGATACCACCTCAATGGCATATTTGTCACCGTAGTAAATTACTTTCGAAGAGATTCCTCTTTTGGCCTTTTTTATCATGATCGATCAAATTTTATCCATTTGTGCCATATTTTCATTTTTATTTTTATTCTTGATTTTTTCTATTATTTCTAGTTTGTTTTTATTTTATTTTATGTGCTTCTATTTTAATTGTGTGTTTTTATTTTATTTCCCAATCAAGTGATGGATACGGTACTCCGTGGCTTTTAAAGTCAGTTTTTCAGTTCCCTAAAAACTATTGCTCACCTTGCATTCATTTTCTTTTCTTCTCTCTCATTTTCCTCACATGGATACCATTCTCTCGAATTTGCACAGACATTTTCCCTCTCTTCCCCATAATGATTTGCTTAAAATTTACAAAGCTCGC
Source organism: Boswellia sacra (assembly GCA_013180625.2). Lineage (NCBI taxonomy): Eukaryota > Viridiplantae > Streptophyta > Magnoliopsida > Sapindales > Burseraceae > Boswellia > Boswellia sacra. The sequence continues at coordinate 7,632 of SNVD02003914.1, forward strand.
GCAGAAAGACTAAGGATGTTGATGCGCAAGGGTATTCCTGCTGATTTAAGATGGTTACTTGAAGCTAAGGTTCGATTTTCTTGTAAATTTTAAGATAATCTTGTTTCTCACATGTCAAGTTTAGGAAAAGCTCTTACGCTAAAAAGCAAAGAGTAAAAAGGTTACAAGTTTGTCGTAAATGTGCAAGATGGACTTGTAACCAGCATTGCCGCTCCTTGGGATATGTATCTAACAATCGAGAGGATAAGCTACAATTCATCAAGAATGGACTGAGTAAGGAGTCTTTGGATAATATCCAATTGACTCTTGAAACATATTCTTGTAGAATTGTGCAGTGTGAAATTTTGAAACTATGGACATAATTTCAAGAAGAACAGACATGTTTTAGTCTCGGGAATTTGACCCAAAACGACCCTGTTTACTAGTTTATAAGCAAACTAGATGGGAAGCATATCCCCAACTCATATAAGGTGTTCAAGTCGTTAATGGACGTAAAACGAGAGGAAGGTGTGAGCCACAATCACAACTACCTGTACATATGCATGTATGCTATCATTTTTGAATTTTAATGCCTTACAACTGTTAGTTTTGAATTTATATCTTTCGGTTGACTTGTGCATTTATGTTGTCTTATTTCTATTATTTTTTTAATGAATTTCTATGCTCTATTGTCAAACTTTTTCAACTAACAGCCGAGCTACCTATATAAATGTCATCATTAGAATACCTTTTTGCACTCTATAAATATGACATCTCTTGTTCTTGACTTCACACATATAGTTAGAGAGTTGCATACACATGGAGGGAACCTTAAAACGTCGAACTCAAAAGATATGTGTATTCTTTGGATCTCAACTTGGAAAAAATGAAGAGTTTGTAGCAGTAGCAAATTATCTTGGTAGGCTATTAGCTGAAAGAAAGATTCATGTGATTTATGAGGGAGGTAACATTGGTGATGAACACTTAAATATGCATGTTTAATAAGAGTTTAGTTCATCATATTGCATTAATAGTGTCATTAAATTCCTCAACTTAAGCATATTTGTAGCATTTGCATCTTTGGAATTAATTCCTCTTAATTTTGGTTTTGTTACAGGTTCGGTAAAATTGGCATAACTCTCTATTTATAGATCAGAATGGTGCAATTCTTAATGTTTTGGAAAGCTGATTCAATTGTCTACAAGATTACATTTCACAAGCCTAATCAAATTCGGGCTCTTAGTGGACCAAAATTGGGCTTGAAGTGAACCCATCTACAGTCTCGGCCCTGTCTGACCAGGCCTCAGTATTTGGACTGTATCTCCCAAAATACGTATCCAAATTGTGCAAATCAATATGTTCTAGAAAGCTGAGAGAAATATCTACAACTTTCATGAGACATGTGATTAAAATTCTCAACATTTCAATGTCAAAATTGATGGTCAAAGTCGGTGCCTAATTATCCTAATTGTCAAAGATATTTACAACTAATATTTGACAATTATGCCCTTGTAATTTGACAAGTTTGCCCCTGGATGTATCTATAAATAGAGGTGCCTTGTGACCCAGTGGAGCATCTTGGCCTTGGCTGGAACATTTTGGCTTTGGCTAGGATCTTGTATTGTGTTTTGTGTGTTTATGTTATTAGTGAATTTCTTTTTTCTTGCATTTTATTTTCTTTGTATTATAATGTTCTTCTAATTTCTCTTTTGCTAAGGTGAAAGGGTGAAACCCTTGATATGAGAATAAGGATTCTCTAACCCTTAATATGTGCTTAATAATCTTCATCTTATAATGTTTATTCAATATGATTTATATTTAATTTCTTAATCAATCTTGACACCACTCGTAAGTGGAGGTCTTGATCCATTGTCGACAATCCTTGGCACATCAAATGCTTGGATCCTTTCTAGATGATGTATGGTTCTTCCTTACCGACAAGAATCTAGTTAGGAACCTTGATTTGTTATAGACATATGATGATTGGCACATGGGATGCTTGAACCCATTTACAAGAAGTGGTATAAATATTGGTGATGAAACAAATATAATTCATATAACTAAAATGGGTTAATTATCCTTATTTGAAATATCAAGGGCGGATCCCCTAACCTTAGCTTTCATTATTATTGTGTTAATTCCTTTTACTTGCACATTTTAATTATTCTCATCCATTATTGATATTATCTTGTCATATCTTTGAATTGTTATATCGTATTTGCTTAGCTTATAATTTGTAACGCTTAAATTCTCTTCCTTGTGGATCGACCCCGGTCTTACCGGGTTTTATTACTTCGACACTCCTATACTTGGGAGACAATCCTTTTTCGGATGTGTCAATTGGGTTAATGGGTTGTGCATCAACCACTGCACTTGTAGGAGGCAGTCTGATGCGTTCGAAACTACCAAGTATACTAGTCGCACAAGTAATAAAATGATAAGTAAGATATCATTCCCACGAGGATTGATTCTAATTGAATTTGTTATTTCCAGCAACAATAAACTAAACAGGGGGGATTTTTGTTGAATGCTTTTACTAAATGAAATAAGAATGCAAGTAAAGAATAACAAAACAGAAAGTAAATTTGAATGAAAAATCAATGGGAGAAAGCTGGTTAAGGGATCCTTCTCTACCACAAGATATGGATTTGCGAATTAATCGTAGAATTGTCATCCAATTACAGCATTGAGGTTATCAACCGTAGATAACAACAAGCTCTGTTATCCCAATCTTTCCTTGCTTTGTTGTTAAATAAAACAAGCTCTTTATTTAATTTCTATCCATTAAACAACCTAGAACAAGCTCTCTGAGTTTAATTCAATGGATGCATTATGATAAGAAAGATAGGTTGATCTAAGCAATAAACACACAAGCTCGGATTATTTAACTTAGGTTATATTCTCCAATTGTAATATCTGATCACAATTTTGCTACTAATGATTAGAAATTCAAGACAATTACGGATCAAGATTTCTAGTCTAGCAATAAATCACAACAAGATTATATTCAGTTGGCCACTCAAATACAATCAGCAAGCAATCATAAGCATTAAATATGGGAGAATACAAGCAACTTCAATTAGAGAATTGGATAACAATTCCTTACACAATCAACTTACAAAATCCATATCAGGGGCTTTGAACTCACCCTCAACCAATTCAGATTCAGTTACACATGTTTAAGAACGTGGTAATACAATACAACATGGATACATTCCAGAAAATGAAAGGGAAGGGAAAAACTTAGCAAATTTGATGTAATTCTCTTTGGATTGTAGTTCTTCCTCTTTCCAAGCTTCCTTTCTCTTTCAAGAACTCCAAGAGATGAAAGAATTCCAGAGCTGCAGCCTCTCCCACGTTCTCCCCTCTTCAAGTTATGAAAATAAAACCCTAAAATTTGTTTAAATACTCTGCTACAGTGACTTGCTACAGTGCCCCGTATTATACATTCTACAGTGACTTGTGGAATTATATTTCTATACATCTCACACTGTTTTGATTACAACTTTTGGTATACTGAATGGATTTATAAACCGTAAATTTCTCCAGAAAATAGACTTCGAGAGCTTTCCAACGGTATATAATATGTCATCGGTTCATTGTATATCAATACAATTAAATCCGAGAAGATGGTTGACTAGCAGAGGTGAAAATGAAGGGTTTTACTCCATTTTTGTGCAAGTTGCTCCAAAACTCCTACAAACATCAAAACACACAAAAACATAAAAATACCACGGAATATAGCAAAGAAACATGGACGAATTGATATAAAAGTAATACATAAATAGACACCTATCACAGTCAAGTTTTAGGTGTTTTTCCTAAAGCTTTGGCTGGAGAAAGCATCATTGGAAAAATGGTTGGGCAGGAGTTACAAGACTCTTTTATGCGTGAACGTACGACATATATGCTTCTCACTTTGTATGCCTCTATTGCTTTACTAGGTGGCTTTGGTGCTCTCAAAGGAATTTTCAAATTGCCTCTTGGGCCCAACTGAATCTCCATAAAAAATTATAGGTTTGTTGAATGTTAAAAATTTCTCTTCTAATTGTGTTAACATGATTTTTGACTTCTTTTTGAAAGCATTGATTTTTGAATTTTATTTATCAAAATGTACATGTAAATTTTGGAATGCTTCAAGTAATTCATCAAATGAAAGTGATGAACACTTAAATATGTATGTTTAATAAGAGCTTAGTTCATCATATTGTATTAATAGTGTTATTAAATTCCTCAACTTAGGCATATTTGTAGTCTTTGCATCTTTGGAATTAACTTTCTCTTAATTTTGGTTTTGTTATAGGTTCGGTAAAATAGGCATAACTCTCTATTTATATATTAAAATGGTGCAAATCTTAATATTTTAGAAAGCTGATTAAATTATCTACACGATCATATTTCACAAGCTTCATCAAATTCGGGCTCTTAGTGGACCAAAAATGGGATTGAAGTGAATCCATCTACAGTTTCAGTCCAGCCTGACCATGCCTCAGTATATTGACTATATCCCTCAGAATACGTATCCAAATCGTATGAATCAAGATGTTCTAGAAAGCTGAGAGAAATATATATGATTTCATCAAGACATGTGATTAAAATTCACAATAATTCAATGTCAAAATTGGTGGTCAAAGTCGGTTCACCTAATTACCCCAATTGTCAAAGTTGGTGCAACTAATATTTGACAATTATTCCTTTGTAGTTTGACAAGTTTGCCCCTGAATGTATCTATAAATAGAGGTGCCTTGTGACCCATTAGGGCATCTTGGCCTTGGCCGGAACATTTTGGCTTCGGCTAGGATCTTGTATTGTGTTTTGTGTGTTTATGTTATTAATGAATCTCCTTTTTCTTGCATTTTATTTTCTTTCTATTATAATGTTCTTCTAATTTCTCTTTTGCTAAGGTGAAAGGGTGAAACCATTGATATGAGAATAAGGATTCTCTAACCCTTAATATGTGCTTAATAATCTTAATCTTATAATGTTTATTCAATATGATTTATATTTAATTTCTTAATCCATCTTGACACCACTCGTAAGGTGGAGGTTTTGATCCATTGTAGACAATCATTGGCACATCAAATGCTTGGATCCTTCCTAGATGTCGTATTGTTCTTCCTTACTGACACAAGTTTAGTTAGGAACCTTGATTTCTTGTAGACATATGGTGATTGGCACATTGGATGCTTGAACCCATTTACAAGAAGTGGTATAAATATTGGTAATGAAATAAATATAATTCATATAACTAAAATGGGTTAATTATCCTTATTTGAAATATCAAGGGCGGATCCCCTAACCTTAGCATTCATTATTATTGTGTTAATTTCTCTTGTGTTACTATCATCTATTGTTTATGAACTTGTTCTTTACTAATATTCATTGATATTATCTTACCATCTCTTTGAATCAATCATATCATATTTGCTTACCTTATAATTTGTAGCGCTAAAATCTCCTTCCTCATGGATCGACCTCGGTCTCACCGGGATTATTACTTCAACACTCCTATACTTGGGAGATAATCCTTTTTTGGATATGTCAAGTTTTTTGCGCCGTTGCCGGGGAAGGTAAAATTTGGCGTACAAAATTGTAAGTATTTTCTTTTCCCATTTCTATTTTTATTTTTCTTGCATACGTTCATCTCTTCTCTCCCCATTTCTATTTTTATTTTTTCTTGCATGTGTTCATCTTTTCTTTCTCTTTGCATTAATTGGTAGAATTGTTAGTAGTCACTCATCTTGTCTGAAAAAAAAAAAATCATGGTAATGCCCAACCAAGAACATTAATGGACTCCATAAATCTTAGGAGAACTTGTGCACAATCATGCATAGTCTTCCCTCATGATGCATTATACATAGATCATGAATCAGATTTCATTCAATTCTTACCCCACTTTCATGGCCTAGATGTTGAAAACCCATTTTTGCACTTGAGAGAATTTGAAGAGTTTTGTAACGCTTATTGTGACCTAAATTGTAGCATAAACATCTTGAGATTAAAGCTTTTTCCTTTTTCTCTAAAAGATAAAGCTAAGACATGGCTACAAAATCTTAGGTCAAGATCCATTAGCTCATGGAATGAAATGCAACAACAATTTCTTAAAGAATTCTTTCCGCCCTATAGAACAAATTCTATAAAAAATAAAATCATCAATTTCACTCAAAAACAAGGAGAGACCTTTTACCAATGTTGGGATAGGTATAAAGCATTGCTTAATACTTGTCCTCATCATGGTTTGGAAACATGGGAACTAGTTTTAATTTTCTATGAAGTTCTTACACATCAAGCTAGGCAAATGATAGAATTATTGTGTGATGGACAATTTGAAGATAAATACCCAGATGAAGCCATGGATTTCCTAGACTTACTAGTAAAAAATGCCCAAAATTGGAATAATGTTGACACCTATGAGGTGCCAAGAACATCTAGTAGGGGCATTTATAACTTTAGGGAGAATCATGATCTTCATGCTAAATTTACATCCCTAGCTAGAAAAGTCGAGGATTTAGAAATGTGGTCTATGCAAGAAATTGTTTGTCACACTTGTAATTCTAGTGATCATCCAACGGATGATTGCCCAAATGTGCCTACCTTTAGGAAAAGTCTCCATGAACAAACCAATGCTTTCAATACTTTTCATAGGTAAAATCCTAATCTTTACTCACAAAATTTTGGATGGAAAAATCACTTGAATTTTGATTGGAGGAATGATAATCATGCACAATCTTACCAACCTCCCTTTCAACCATATCAAAATTTTTAAAAATCTCATGATCATGCATCTTATGAGAATCTCGAAGAAACATTGAATTCATTCATTACAAAGCAAGAGGCTTTTAATAGTCAAATTGTTCATACTATGGCAAACTTGAACGATGCTCTTGAAAAGTTTGCATTTGCACTTAGTCCTCATGAGAAAGGAGAGTTTCCATCTCAACTAGAGCCAAACTCCATCAATCCACATGTGAGTAATCTAAGTGGCCAACATCTAGATGAAGATTCGGTCAGTACTCTTCACGATGGTAAGGTTGATAAAGAACATATTCTTAACCCTTATGAGAAAGATGATGAATCAATCTTAAAGGGCAAGGAAGAGGTTAATAAACCTACACCTAACAAGGAAGAGATCGAATCCTCATTTATGCCCTCATGTCATCATGCAAAGGAACACAACCAAAATTTTGACAATAATGAATTTTTCAAGCATGATGAATGTGAGGAAGCTAGTAAGATTAACGTGGAAGACTATATCCAAAATGAAAATTTTTCAAGTCCTTTAGAAATTGGGTTAACTAGTTCATCTGAAGTAAATATGCAACTAGTGCCCATAGCTTCCAAAGAATTTTCATTACTTGATTTTGTACAGGTGAAAGAGATTAATAGTTGGGAGCCATGTTTTGAACAAAGGCAGGACGAAACATCCACACCCAAGAATGCATGCCTCGAGGACAAATAAATTCAACTAGTGATAATCTCTTTCATTCTTACAAATAAAGGAAAAAGAAAGGTACCACCTCAATGGCATATTTTTGACCGTGGTAAATTACTTTCGAAGAGATTCCTCTTTTGGTTTTTTTTTTTTATGATTGTTCAAATTTCATCCATCGGTGCCATATTTTTATTTTTGTTCTTGATTTTTGCTATTATTTCTAGTTTGTTTTTATTTTATTTTGTGTGTGTTTATTTTAGTTGTGTGTTTTTATTTTGTTTCCCGGTCAAGTGGCGGATACGGTACTCCGTGGCTTTTAAAGTCGATTTTTCAGTTCCCTAAAAACTGTTGCTCATCTTGCATTCATTTTCCTTTATTTTCTTGCATTTTCATATGGACACCATTCTCTCAAATCTGCACAAACATTTTCCCTCTCTTCCTCAAAATGATTTGCTTAAAATTTACAAAGCTCGCGTAGAAAGACTGAGGATGTTGATGCGTAAGGGTATGCCTGTTGAAGTAAGATGGTTAATTGAAGCCATGGTCCGATTTTCTTGTGAATTTTCAGATAATCTTGTTTTCATCTACAGATGTCTAGTTTTCATAAAATTTTACAGATTAGAAATTAGAGTTGAACTTGAAGAGTTACACGTGATCAAATGGATGAAGGTCAGAAGGGACTGCATTGAAAAAATGCGAAACTGAAAGATCCAGTGGGCAAGACAGCCGGTCAACTGTTAGAGTGCTAGTCAACTATCTGCAAATAGCTGACCGACTGTTAGAACGCCAGCCGGCCGGCTATTGGAAAATTTTGATTAGAAGCTTCCATAGCTTCCATATTTGTTTTTCTTTGCTTTTTCACTTGCACTTTTTAACTGTATGAACACACATCAAATTCATCTCTTCTCCCTCTTCAAGACATACTTGAGAATTCAATGAGTTTTCCCTAGTCTAAAGTTTTTAGGTATTTTATATTGCACTAAACCTAGAAAGGGTACGTCCTGAGAATAATCATCTCTTTTTCAACCTCTTTTATTATCTATTTGTTATTTTTTTACTTTAGAATAAGGATGATTAGGTTTTTTTATGCTTAGAATAAACATATTCAGAATTTATTTTGATTCTTATAGGGGTTTTTTGAATTGAGTAGACACTAAAATTTTTAGGTTCAATGATGAAATGAAGATGAATGTTAAGCGAAGACAATGATGGAAATGCCCTTGAAAACTGAAGTGGAAATGGGTGACAAGGATTTAGCAAAGGGTCTCAAAAACTGACAAATGAATTAAAAAAATCACAAAAACTAATCCAAAGGGATTTTGTTAATGAGTCATATATCTTGCAAAGCTACAGATGTCTAGTTTTCGTAGAAATTTACGGATCACGCATCGGAGTTGAATTAAAAAAGTTATACATGATCGAACATATGAAGGTCGAAAGGGACTACACTACAAAATTACAAAATAGGAAGGTTCAAAAAGTGAATAGTTGCCCGGCTGTTGGCTGACCCAACTGTCAGACAGACGCCCAACTATCAGACAGGTGTCTGGCTGTTGTCTACTTATTTTTGGAAAATTGCAATTAGAACTTGCCATATTTGATTTTTCTTTCGTTTTTCACTTGCAACGTTTAAATATATAAACCCCCATCCTCCTCACTTTTCAAGGCACATCAAATTCATCTCTTCTCCCTCTTGAAGACACACTTGAAAATTCAAGGAGTCTTTTCTAGTTTAAAGTTTTTGGACATTTTATATTGCTCTGAACCTAGAAAGGGTACGTCTTGAGGATAGTTTTCTCTTCTCACTCCTATTCTCTTATTTATTTTTCTTGCTTAGAATTAAGTGACACATCCGAAAAGGATTGTCTCCCAAGTATAGGAGTGTCGAAGTAATAATCCCGGTGAGACCGAGGTCGATCCACGAGGAAGGGGATTTTAGCGTTACAAATTATAAGATAAGCAAATATATGAATAATTCAAGAAATACAAAAGATAATATCAATAAATATGTAAGATGGTAGGTGGTATTACCGACCATTCAAATATAAAACAAAAAGCAAGAGGAGGTAAAACCATCCATGAAAATAGGTGGTATAACCAACCATAGTAAATTAAAGAACAATTTTATAAGGTGGTAGAATAAAATAGAATAAAATAACATGCTAAAAATAGAATAAAATAAAAGACAAAAAAAAAATTACAAACAGAGATTCAGATCCAATTTGCACTTTTTGTTTTGCCCTCCTGCCCAATTAATTTGAGTACTAGCTGCGTCAGGTTCATACTCAACTTCTTGTAATTTGTCAAGTAACTCACCAGCAGAAGTGGCAGAAACAAGGATCTTTCTCGCCCAATGTGGGATAAAATTTTGTTCTACAGTTGCATCAACAAAACTTATTAAAGGATCAAAGAAATTGTTAACATTCAACAAACCTATGGGTTTTTGATGGAGATTCAGTTGGGCCCAAGAGGCAATTTGAAAAATTTCTTCAAAAGTCCAAAGCCACCTGGTAAAGCAATAAAGGCATCTGAATTGATGAAGCATATGTGCCATGCATTCATGCATAGAGGAGACCTGTAACTCCTTCCCAACCGTTTTTCCAACAATGCTTTCTACAGCCAAAGCTTTAGGAATAACTCCTAACACTTGACTACCTCCTACATGTGCAGCTGTTGATACGCAACCCATTAACCCGAGGCTACCTCCCCCATAAACCACATGAATCTTTCTTTCAGCCAGTAGCCTACCAAGATAATTCGCTACTTCTACGAACTCTTCACTTTTACCTGGTCGAGATCCACAGAATACACATATCCTTTGGATTCGACGTTTTGAAGTTTCCTCCATGTCTATGTAACTCTCTAACTATGTGTGAAGAAGAGAACAAGACATGTGGTATTTATGGAGTGCAAAAAGGTATGCTAATGATGATATCTATCTAGGTAGCTCGATTGTTTGTTGAAAAAGTTGACAATAATGCACAAAAATTCAAAAGATGATGAAATAAGACACCATAAGTCAAACAAAAGATACAAATTCAAAAATGACAGCTATGAGGTATTAAAATTAAAAAATGATGGCACGCATGCATATGTACAGGTAGTTGTGACTGTGGCTCACATCTTCCTCTGGTTTTATGTCCAGAAATAGCTTAAGCACCTTCTATGATTGGGGATATGCTTTCCATCCAGTTTTCTTATAAACTGGCAAACAGGGTCGTTTTGAGTCAGATTCCCAAGACTATAGCGTTCCTGCTCATCTCGGAATTGTGTCCACAAATTAAAAATTTCACGCTGCACAAGTCCACAAGAATGCGTCTCAAGAGTCGTTCGGATATCATCCAAAGACTCCTTACTCAGTCCATTCTTGATGAACTGTAGTTTATCCTCTCGATTGTTAGACAAATATCCCAAAGAGCGGCAATGCTGGTTACAAGTCCATCTTGCACATCTGGTACAAACTTGTAACCTTTTTGCTCTTCGCTTTTTAGCGTAAGAGCTTTTTCCCATACCTGGCATGTGAGACACAAGATTATCTGAAAATTCATAGGAAAATCGAACCTTGGCTTCCATTAACTATCTTAAATCAGCAGGAATACCTTTACGCATCAACAACCTTAGTCTTTCTGCATGAGCTTTATAAATTTTAAGCAAATCATTTTGAGGAAGAGAGGGAAAATGTTTGTGCAATTTTGAGAGAATGGTATCCATGTGA